>JAPVLO010000249.1:3000000-3150724 GCA_027257055.1 Cephalopachus bancanus
GTAACATTATTAAATATACTAGATTGCTGATTATTCTACTGCAAACTGGAGTGGGACATTTTCTTTCATTTACTACTTTTACCTAGTTGCTTCTTTTCTTGTAACATTCTAGACTTTCTACAGTTCTAGAATAGAACTCAATGTTCTTAAGTTTATTTACTTACTACATTAGACTGAGTTCAGTGATATTACGGATGACAAATTACCTGTATAGATTAGTTGTTTTAGTACAAGGTACATTTTCAAGAAATACTCATAAAATGAATAAATAATGTTACCAAAATATCAGTAAAATAGCTTATAAAATAAATGTGTGAGCAATATTTATCATATGAGTTTAATATATTAAAATCATAGACTAAACTTTTTAGAGAGTAAAATGCACAATTTTATTTTCCCCTAGCTTTTCAGTGTATTATATAATGACTGGCCTTTCCAGTCATTTAGCGACTTGAACTACAGTGAACATGTGTATGTTCAAGCAGACAATATTAGAAAAAACAATCAATCAATCAATCAATCAATAAAACCTACTTTTTCTGAATAAGTGCAGTGTGTAAACAGATCTCATGCGGTTTAAAACAAAAGCCCATGAATAAATACAATCAAATTGAATTTGCCTGGTCAAAATGTGGTCATCATTGTTTATCCTAAATTTGTTTAAAATATGTTTTTCTATTGAATATATGCAAAACGACAAACATGAAGTGAATAACATGGAAATGTATTGTTACTTCTCCTGGCTCTAATTAATTAATAAAACTTTATTTTTTAAAGCAAAAATCCTACTTGAATGATTGTATATGAAATCTCACATTTTTTTCTATTACTTTCTTATATAAGTATAACCCGAATCTTTAAGAAAAGTAAATTCGGCCGGGTTCGGTGGTTCAGCCTGTAATCCCAGCACTTTGGGAGGCTGAGGCGGGTGGATTACCTGAGTCCGCGGGTTTGAGACCCACCTGGGCAGCTTAGTAAGACCTCCTCTCTGTAATCAATCAAAAATTAGCTGTGCATGGTAGCGCGGGCCTGCAGTTCCGGCTACTTGGAAGGCTGAGGCAGAAGAATGGTGGAACCCAGCAGATGGAGGCTGCCAGTGGTCCTGAGCGTGCCACTGCACTCTAGCCTGGGCGACAGAGTGAGACTCCAACTCAAAAAGAAAAAAAAAAAAAAGAAAAGTAAGTTCACATATATATTTCAATAGTGTTTTAAGATTATTATACAGCAACCAGTTAGAATGTAGATGTAACTTAAGAACTTGAAGAAAATATTAATATTGATTACAAGTTAAACACTTAATTTATTACTATAATTATTGTTCATAAATTATTATTGACTTCTTAAAAATTACCAATAAAACATCAAAAGACAAAGCAAATACAGCACTAAAATATACAATTGTGGTACATAAAGAAGACAATTAATTGGACCTTCATTACAAATTAATTATATGTCATTTCAAATAATGTATAGTGAAAAATAAGCATAAATATATAACTAAATATATTATTTATTTAAAGAAAATTGAACATTGCTTAACATCGTATTTATTTTATGCTACTATACTTTTTGTGATACAATATTACTTAGATTATGATTGTAATTAAAAGTATGTTATTTTTTGCAACAAATACCATTACTACTAATGGTTGATAACTTATTCCATAATCAGAAATATTTTAGGGTATTATTCATATTGTTATAAGCTCTATATACATATTTATAATATGAACAAAAAGCAACCTCACTGATGAATAGTTTACCCTAAGTAGTGATAGATTTTTTTGAAGTTTGCTTTTTTTAACTTTATTTTATTATAAACATATGCTAATTGTGTATGTGACAAAAACCTAAAATTCAGCATCTACAAGGAACTCAAGTGAGCCAAACATAAAAAAAAGACTTATTTTAAAAATGGGCAGAGAACATGAAAAGACACTTCTCAAAAGAAGATATATGAGCAGTCAACAGATACATGAAAAAAATGCAGCCTCACTAATCATCAGAGAAATGCAGATCAAAACCACATTGAGATCCCACCTTACTGCAGCAAAGATGATCATCATTAATAAATCAAAAAACAATAGATACTTATGCATGTGCAGAGAAAGGGGGACACTTCTACCCTGTTGGTGGGGGTATAAACTAGTTCAACTTCTAGATTTTTTTTTCAGGCTTAGTTTAAGTTTCACTTTTCAATCCACATTGCCCTTTGGTAAATTGCTATTTTTTATTGGAAAATATAGTTTATTTAGATAGTAAGTTAGGGAGAGAGAGAGAGAAAGAAGATTCACCTCCTCAAGGTAGGTGAGGGGGCCAAAGCTAGGAAACATTCTGGCCATAGCTCCAGGAGTGAGATAGATCAACCAGTGTTTAACTAAACAATGGCCAAAAACTGCTAATTTAATTCTGAATGCATAAAATAATTGTTATAATAATTTTATGAATAATCATAAGGTGAATTATTCAAACCAAATTAAACCTGAGTCAAAATATAAGTTTTCTTTATATCAACACATATATAGGTGTCAAAAACGGTATAAATTAGGATACAGCTTGAATAATATAGTGTTACTATTTAGTTCAACTGTTTTTGTAAATAAAGTTTTATTGGAACACAGTCTTATTTATTAACAATTGAATGTCTATGGCTGATTTTACACTACAATAGCCAATACCATACGACCTTCAGATTCTACAATATTTTTTGTCTGGATTTTTACAATAAAAGGTTTGTTGAGTCCAGATCTAGTGGAATCCTTGACCAAATACATTTACTTGGCAGATCCAAAACTACTTAATATTTATTTCATTTCATTTTATTTTATTTGTTCAATCAAATCTTATTGTGTCTTTACTGTCTTGTAAGTGGGTAGCCTACTGCCTGGGTCTTTGAATTTACATGTATGAAAATCATCAGGATTTTGGTCTGCTGACTAGGTCTTATCAAAGATGAGTAGTGGCAGGTCTACTAAGTGAGCAACACAAATACAACCCTTAGTGGGCAATTTGTGGATTTCTGGGAATGTAGTTCATGAGAAATGTTCAATATCACTGTAGTGGAATATTTCACCAGTAATGGCAATATACATTAGAAAAGTAGATAATTTATTTTAACTATAGATACCTTGTTTTGTCATTAGTTTTGCAGAGAATTTAATGAAAACTAAAACATTTTATTGTTAATTTTTATCTGGCATTTTAAGTTAAGAAGTCTGAGAAAATTATATTTCTTAAAAAGTGCATTGACCAGGATAAGTTAAATTTTGCTGTGATAATAAACTGCTCCCAATTCTCATAAGCTTATCACAATTAATGATTGCCATTCATGTTAAATGTTCATTGTGTATTAGCTTCTGCTTTGCTTCACATTGCCTTCATCCCATCTCTGAGATGGGCAGAGGAGCCCACACCTGAAATATTGTAGGTTTTCAAAAAAAAAAAAATTAACATGGTAAATCAATAACTCTTTCTTAAATTAGCAGCTGTGAAGTGGCCAAAAAATTTTATCTGGCCACTTCAAAGTTCAAGATCATGGGCAAGTAAAGTCCTTCTGCAGACAGGAATACTAACAAGCCCACCATAATTTTTTTTCAGGGGAAGAAAGCGAATATTTAAAAACTTTACATAATCATTTCAAAATACTGTGTTTAGAGTTAATCTTGAATTCTTGGTACAGTTGGTGCCTTTGTACTCCTTGGCAGTAGGCTAGAATAAGTGACTGTACAAAATATGTAGCTTTTCTTCCATTCCTTGAAAGTGGAAGCAGGAAGATATTACTGTAGTTCTTCAAAAGAAGCTCAAAGAAAATATTTCCTGAATGTGGTCATTGAAAGGGGAGGTAGATTTCCTTGAGTTAGAAATATGTATGGAAGAAAACTCCATGAGTTAAACTCCAGTGAAACTTCTCAACTCCATGGACAAAGAAGATACTCTATAAGTTTCAAGAAGGGAAAGATTGGATTTTTGAAAGGAAAGGCAATCATACTAGCATTGAACCTATCAGTAATACCATAAGGTAGGAAATTGTAAAATATCATCCATAGTCTATTAAGAACTTAAAAAACAAACAAACAAAAACCTGTGTTTCCATAATCTTACACTCATTGGACATAGCATACATTTGTTAAGGGGAACAAAGAAAGACATTTCAGTGTGATATATGGCATGATGAAATGAGGAGCTGTACACATCATCTTCCCTAAAAACAATCATAATACTGTCAGTCAAAATTGACAAGGGCACATATCAAATCTTTATTTAGGACTGCTATTAAAGCTTGGCTTAAAAAAATGTGAGACAGTGGCGTTCTTACCCGAATCTACCTTCCTCTGCCCCAATTCAATCTCAGCGTTTGAGGTACTCTGCCAAACACCAGCCATGGAAAAAAAATTAATTCCTAGATGGGGCCAGTGTGACTGAATGTCCAGATGTGGAGGATACATATTATGAGATTGTCAGTAACATTAGCAATCTCAAGGTAAATGAATGAGAGGGACTAGCAGGTCTACGAGTCAAAGCTTGTATTTTATTTAAGAAGCAAACATAAGATGAACCCGAAATTTAAAAGGAAGATCCAGGAAAGAAATAGCTCCAAGGGATCATGAGAAGCTTACCCACCTATCCCTGTGGATGACTGGAAGAATGTACATTTATTTGCAGGAGAAATCAGAGAGAGTCTCATCTATCATTACTTCCCTGGATTAACTATGAGAATGTGTAAAATCTCACACACACAAAAAAGATAAGCAAACCAAAACTAAAAGTGGGACACCCTTGTACAGCACCTTGAATGCATTCCTTCAGTGCATGCACATATAGACACCATTAATAAGATTGGCAGGCTTTCAGATTTGAGGTGACTGACCACAACCTCTGCCTGATGATTACTTGAACACTAAGCTGTATAGACATGGGGAAGATCACAAGGAACCCAGGCTTTAAAAAAATTGGATTTAAATTTAAAAGTAAAAAACTGCCTATCTCAATGAAATAGACCAAAGTGAAAAAAAAAACTAATTAGAAATATGCTTGATAAATGCCATGATGTTCTAATTATTTAATCCAGTCAGGATGCTAAATAATAACAAAAGAAAACAGAAACAAAACAGGGGAAAAAAATCAAGATTCACTAATAATGTCTAAAATAACAAATTTTCAGCAAATTATCAAGAGAGTAAAAAAAAGGAATATATGACACACACACACCAGCAAACATGCAAATAATAGGAAATGTTTGATATTAAAATTTGCAGAATAAAGTTCCAAAATAGTTATTATCAAAAAATATCTTCAAATATTTTACAAAAAGAATGATGGCAATGATTCAACATAGAATGCCTAGAAAGAAAATAAATACTAAAAAAAAATGGAAATTCTGGAGTTGAAAATATTAAGACTAAAATACAAGATTTGCTAGAAGATTTTAGTAGAAGATTTGAGACAGCAGAAGAAAGAACTAATGTACTTTAAGGTAGGGAAATTGAAATCTAATGAACAAAGATAAAAAAATATTAAGAAAAATCAACAATGTTTCAGAGCCCTGTGAGACAGATAACCCAATTTTTAAAAACAGACAAAGGATATGAACAGACTGTTACCTGGAGGAGTTATCTCAGTTTCAATATCCACATGAAAAGGTGCTCAAAATCATGAGTCACTAGGAAAATGAGAATTAAAACTATAATGAGCTAGCATCTCCTACCCATGAGAATGAGACACAATATATCTATAATCTTTGCCCATAATAGCAAAAATAAACATAACATGTGAGGAGATAAAGCATAGAAACTATAGCCCTCAAGCATTGCCTTTGGGAATATCAGGTGGTACAACCATGATAAAAAAGAGTTTGTAATTGTCTAAAATGTTAAACATAAATGTACCACATAATCTTGTCATTCCATTTGTGAGTATTTACATAAGAGAAATGAAAATATATGTAAAACATCATGTATTTATAAATATTTAAAAATACATATGTATGTGAAAAACTGAAAACATACAAATAAAAGGAAAAACAATTCAGACATGATGCCAGGACTCAAAATGCAATCAATCATATATTCTCTCTAAGAGAAACTATCAAAGATATATGTCCATAAAATGAAAATTCAGTCAGAAGAGAAGTTCCATGAGAAGGGAGGATAGACACTGCATGATATAAAACATAAAATAGTGCATTATATTAAATATAGAAATGATATAAATAATATAAAAATCCCCATTTTATATTATTTCTGGTCATTCATTCTTCCAGCTTATCACTTTTTTTTATTTGTGTGTGTGTGTTTGTGTGTGTGTGTGTGTGTGTGTTTATTTTAAAGATGAGGGATACAATGCAGGGTTAGGTATACAAATGTTCATTATGCAGGTACTCTTGTTGGTGAGGTGTGTCCCCCTCCCCTGGCAGATTCCCACTACTACCAATTGCACCTCTCCCCTGCCTCTGGCAGTATCCTGCTGCTGTCAATCCTTTACTTATAGTATTATGATAATTGTTTAAAGTCTGCTTATGAATGAGAAAATATGATACTCAGTTTTTTCTGTGATAGTTCACTCAGTATTATAGATTCTAAGTCCATCAAAGTTGTTGTGAAGTTCATAATTTTGTCCTTCTCTATGGCTGGGTAATATTCTACCATGTATATATACCACATTTTTTATCCAGTCCTCTTTTGATGGGCAGCACAGTTGGTTCTATGTTTTTGCTATTGTGAACAATGCTGCCATAAACAACCGTGTGCAGGTATCTTTTTCCTAGAGTGTTTTGAGTTCCTCTTGGTGTATTCCCAGTAAAAGCAGCAAGAATAAAAGGTCTGACTACCTACCGGGGAAGACCAATTAGAATAGCAGCAGAATTATCTACAGTACCACTTCAGCCTAGGAGAGTTTGGAGTCCAATCTTCAAAGATAAACAATTTCAACCAAGAGTTACCCACCCAGCTAAGCTATACCACTTTATTAAACTTAATAGAGAACTTTTAATAATTCTGTATTTTTCTTCTTTGATTACCTTCACAAATAAGTTTCTAGATCTTTCTCCAATATTGAGTGAAATCTTGAACAGATCCCCTAGATATTGGATTACGTCCAGCTACATACATAATCCAACTTTCAGATATTAAAAAGCACATATGCACCTGCACGCACGCGTGCACACACACACACACACACACACACACACACAGACACACACACACACACACACACACACATACACCTCAATAAAAACTTAAGGCTCAAATTCACTGAAAACTTCTATAAATTTAAAAATTATGGAAAGAATAAGAAATAAGAGTACATAATTTAAAAATATTCTACCGAACTAAAATCATGTGTACTACTTTTGTGTATCACTTTCCATCACAGTGAATGTAAATATACCGATATACAAATGTATATTTTTGAGCTTGAGTATAGTAGATGAGCATTTCATAATAGAGCTGAGATGTTTTAGAATGTAGAAACTGATTGTTTAATATTAGAAATTCAAACACATAATTCATTACATCAAAGTATTATTTTTAAAAAGAATAATTAAAGTTTTTTAATTTCATCTACTGTATAAAAATTGATGGGCTTTTTGGAAATAACCTGTTTATGTTAGCCAGAGAACACACATATCATAGTGTGATGAAAGTTAGTAGCCTCTTTAGAACCTAGGAAAAGCATGTAGAGAATGAGTCTCTTTGGCAATCATTCGTTCTGTACTAAGACCACTAGACCCTGGTGGTACCATAACTTAATCTTACATCATGCTTCAGGATGGGGCCGGGGGGGAATATGCTGAATTAGAGCAAAAGAGAAGAATGAGATCTACTGAAATCTCTTCCTATTTTAAACTCTTAGCCTCATCTTCACTCCTAAATTTGTTTCAGATTTTTACTGAGTTTAATGGAGAAACCAAAGTTAATGAAGCATTGTGTTTGCTCTCTGTTGTTACATAAGAAATTTACTCAAAATATAGAAGCTTAAAGGAAAAAAAAAACACACTATTACCTCCAAATTTTTTTGGTCAGGAATCCAGATATGACTTAGCTGAGTCCTCTGTCTTAGGGTTTCTCACAAAACAAAAATTATGATGCTGGCTGGGTTATTGTCGCAACGAACTCAATGGAAGACCCAGGAAGCTTACTCAAGAGGTGTTTTACTGGAGGACACAATTCCTCACTGAGGCCACCCTCAGTTCCTTGTGATGTGTCTCTCTATAGGACAGCTCACGAAATAGAAACTTGTTGTGTGAAAGAAAACATGAAAGAAGAGGTAGAGAAAGTGAGAGCAAGACAGAGTTACAGTTTTTTTATAGAAATATTTCAGAAGTAACACTTTCATTCATATTTTATCAAAGTAAGTCACTCGGTTTGACCCACACATGAGTGGAGAGTAATGCATGAAGCCCTTAACACCAGGCAACAAGAAAAAATAATTGCAAATCATTTTAAAGTTGATTATCACAAGCCCCTACAACAATCAATTTTAGTAACTATTTCCTAAATATTATTGGTACCCTTGAACTGCAAGGAGTATCTGATTCCAAAAGTATCTTATAAACATAAACTTATGATGGGTACAGTGGCTCACACCTGTCATCTAGCACTTTGGGAGACAGAGGCAGGAGGATTTTCTGAGTCCTGGTATTCGAGACCAGCCTGGGCAACTTAGCAATACCTCGGCTCTATAGTAGATAAAAAAAAATTAGCTGGGCACCTTGGGGCAGGCCTGTATTTCCAACTACTTGGAAGGCTAAGGCAGAAAAATCATCTGAGCCCGGCAGGTCTAGGCTGTGGTAGCTGTGACAGTATCACTGCACTCCAGTCTGGGCAACAGGGTGAGACACTGATTCAAAAAAATGATTAAAGTTAAAAAGAAAAGCAAATAAATAAAGAGATTTGTTTCTCACAATTCTAGGGCCTGGAGAGTCCAAGAACAAGGTGCTGGCAGATTTGGTGTTCAGTGAGGGCCTGCTCTCTGGTTCACAGATGGCTGTCGCCACACTGTGGCCTCAAGTGGCAGAAGGGGCACGGCAGTTGTAACATTTAAATGGTAGAAATTAGTTTTCATGTGGATTGAAATATCAAATATTAAAATACTTATTTTAATTATTTGTATTTGTATTGACAGAGTGATATCTAAGTTTAAAATTTTATTACAAATTGATTTTTTCAAATCATTTCAAATATAATATTTCCATCACATTCTTTCCAATGTTTCTTTCTTCTATTTAATTACATCTGTCTAAAAGACTCGCATTATTGTTTCTTGTGTTCCATACTTCTAAAAAAAGTCTTATTCATGCATTTTTATGTTTTAACACTTGTACTTAGAAATGAGCATGCTTGATAAAAAAGTTGAACTTCAAGACTGTACCCAATGCCTGTATGATATATACTTTAAAAAATAATTTGTGATTCGAACATTTAAAACAGAAAAAAAATGAAATAAATATAGTCTATTTTGCTTCTTCAATTTAGATTCAGGAAGTTAGGTGGAATATAACAGTTCAAAATATAATTTAAAGGTCTTGGGAATGTAAATGTAAACTTTATTTCTTAAACAATAACAATAAAAAATACACACACATTCACACATTCAACACTTTATCTCCCAAAGTATAATATGGTTGTATTATTCTCACAACATCAATCCAATAAGAAAATTTCAGTTTCCTATCACATTTAGGGATAACACAATTTCCTTTTTTATTTAACACTATAGGAAAAACAACTTATTGCAAAATTCTAGTAAGCGTTTGTGTAATATATTGCACTCCCAGTTGAATGAGTTTTGTCAAGTAATCTTGGGATCAAACCCCTTAAAAAGTATATCAAAGGAATCACTAATGTTTTAATTTGCAGAGAGCAAAATAAAAAAGAAACATTGTGTCATAATATTAGCAAAGGTAGATTAGCAATATTCATTTAACTCCTCACAGAGCAATGTTCATGTAAGATCCTTTTTTACCTATTTGAAAAATCTTTACTGACTTTCCAAGGAAAAATAGAGTTAAAAGCAGTTAGGTCAAAGATATATGCACTGATAAACAAGAAATGTATGTATCTATATATAGATAAATAGAATTTTTTGAATGCCTGTATATGTGTTTCACTACATATGCAAAATAAAAAAGATTAAAATGACAAATTGGAAGAATGCCTTTAAGATTTTTCTAGGACACTTGGAGTTTATAATTCATCAATTTTGTGTTGCATGTTTGCTAAATACTTTTTATAATAATAATTTATTTAACTATGTACTTTGAAATCAGAAAAAATCATTCTAGTAATATACTTTAGGAAGGAAATAGTTTTTACATTATTGACTTTTACTTATATTAAAATTTGAACAGTGTCAACATTTTAATTTAATAAAAGCTTTCTCACTAAAGTTAAATTTTTTTATGCATTTGCTCCAAGTAAATTTTATATTACCATATTCTAAAACTTTTGTTTTAGTAAGTAGATATTTTGATGCTTCTCATTTATAAATTTACATGTATCATAAATATAACTTGTAATTTTATTGACTTTGTATTTGCTTGCTTTCTAATGAAAATGACATCAAACTGAATAATAGAAATATTTGGTTGTAATTTATCACATTTACATTTAAATCCATTTAGGAAAATATATCCAGATTGTCGATTTCAAAGGCATTAGCTATTATGGACTTAGAACTAGATTAAATCTGGTCTTTAAAATGTTTAATATATATATATGTATATGTATTTTTTTTTTTTTGAGTTGGAGTCTCACTCTGTCGCCCAGACTGGAGTGCAGTGGCCGCTTCCAGCCACCGCAGCCTCGACCTGCTGGACTCTGGCGATCCTTCCGCCTCAGCCTTCCAAGTAGCTGGAATTACAGGCACGCGCTACCACGCCCGGCTAATTTTTTGGTTTATTGTAGAGATGAGGTCTCGCTGCCCAGGCGGGTCTCGAACCCGCGGGCTCAGGCAATCCACTCACCTCAGCCTCCCAAAGGCGCGGGATTATAGGTTGAGCCACCGAGCCCGGCTGTATATGTATTTTTTAAATAAAAGTGATTCACAGAAGCGATTTGAATGTCCATATAAGTCTTGGGTTGCAAAGTATCTTATAACTGCTTAGGTGATTTTAGATAGTCATAGATGTCGTTGTCAATTGTGCTGATTAGGCATAGCGATCTGTTCTCCAATACAGAAAGCCTTTCATGAATCCAGTTTTGCTCTTTTTGCTCCTGAAGTCTGTTCTAGCTTCTCTACCTCTGTCAATCAAGATCTGCAACAATCTAGATGATGTTATTTCATCTTTTTTTTTTTTTTTTTTTGAGTTGGAGTCTCACTCTGTCGCCCAGACTGGAGTGCAGTGGCCGCTCCCGGCCACCGCAGCCTCGACCTGCTGGGCCCCGGAGATCCTTCCGCCTCAGCCTTCCAAGTAGCTGTAACTACCGGCACGCGCTACCACGCCTGGTTGATTTTTGATTTATTGTAGAGATGAGGTCTTGCCAAGTTGCCCAGGCGGGTCTCGGACCTGCGGGCTCAGGCACTCCACTCACCTTAGCCTCCCAAAGGCGCGGGATTACAGGCTGAGCCACCGAACCTGGCTGTTATTTCATCTTAATAGTGAAATTAGGTCTAGGAATTTCTCCTTTGCAAATAATGAGAACTTAATCAATTAGAGATTAGAACGCACATTTTGGAATCTGGAGAAAACTGGACTCTTGGAAAAATGGGATGAATTTGTAGACTTGTATTTCATCAATCCCTGATTATTTTTCTTGGTAACTGTGTGCTTTGGAGGATCTAATAACTAAATAAGACATTTAATTATTACTAATGTATGTAATATTTATGCCCAAATATATTTCCTTACATAGAAGATACAAAGAATCAGCACAAGACAGACAAGTGGAATTTGAGGAGACATATGCCAAATGCCTAACCAAATTTATTTTGTTTAAAATTTTTAAAAATATATACAATTGTAATTTAAAAAGAGATGGAATAAATTTTAAAAGGAACCAAGAATAAAATGAATATGAATATGAATAAAATAGAGGGAAAAAATCACAATCTGATTCTTTGAGTGAGTGGATCAATATGCTCAGGGTGAGAGAGAGAAAACCAAAAATACAAATTAGAAAAGTAAAAAATGTTAATTATAATAAGGAAAAATAAATATTATGATAATAAATTTGAATACCTAAAGAAAATTGTTCCTATCTTAGCAAAATATAATTGACTAAAATTGAACCAAGGCAAATCAGTACCCTTAAATGGACTAATTAAGCTTGAAAATAAATATAGTTAAAGTAAATGTTTTTTTTAAAAAAATCGACATTTTGAATGGATATTTTCTTTTTTTAATGTTTATAATTAATTGGTTTTATTCAATGTTAAGTGCTTTCTGTATAAAAAATATTTGATTGTACCAATATTTTGAAGATACCCATTCCCTATTTTCCTCCAGTAAGTTTTATAATTTAGCCATCAGCATTTACATACATGACCTATGTAAACTAATTTTTCTGTTTGGTAGGAGACAGAGGTCAATGTTTAATTTGTTACAGATGGACATCTGGTTGTTCTAGAATCACTGAATAATTCTAATGTTCTCCATTGAATTCCACTGGAATATTGTTGAAATCAATTTATAAATAATTATATTTATTTGAGAATTTTGCTGATATTTTATTTTTATTACTTTTCAAAGTAATTCCATATGATCAGAGAACACCTTATGTGATGTCTATACGTTGAAATTATGGAGGCTTGTTAATGGCTCAGCATATTTGTGAAGTTCCATTACATGAGAAAAGAACATGTATTCTGTATTTGTTGAGTACAGTGTTCTATAAATGCCATTTAGTTTAACTTGGTTGATAATATTTTTCACTATCACTTAAATAGATATCTTCAAAGCTAAATTTGTATCATCTGAAAAAGAACAGATAATTTAACATTATTTCAATGACCCAGAACATTAAAATATGCATAATTCTTCTTTAAATACCATAAAACAACATACAACGCAAGCATACAATTAAACATACCCTTCTACTCATAGTCCATTAGCCTATATTTTGTTATAAAAGCACAGTTGATGGAGGCATAAAAATAATGCAGTGTTTGGCCAGATGTTCCATTTCATAGCTTTAAGTTTGGGGGTTCTCTTATAAAAAACAAAGCAGTAGAGATTAGACAATCAGAGAAATTTTTTTTTTGTCACAAGAACTTACAAGATTCTATTTCAGGAATACAAAAGTGGATCAAAATGTATTAAAATAATTCATTTCACCTCAAATTGTGACTGGAAGAAAGCATAAATTATGCTGACTAATTTAAAGTTAGATTCATGGCCGGGCTCGGTGGCTAAACCTGTAATCCCAGTACTCTGGGAGACCAAGGCGAGTGGATTGCCTGAGCCCGCGGGTTCGAGACCCTCCCGGGCAACTTGGTGAGACCTAGTCTCTACAATAAATCCAAAATTAGCTGGTGTGGTAGCACGTGCCTGTAGTTCTGGCTACTTGGAAGGCTGAGGCGGAAGGATCGCCGGAGCCCAGCAGGTCGAGACTGCGGTGTCCAGGAGCATGCAACTGCACTCCAGTCTGGATGGCAGAGTGAGACTCCAACTCAAAAAATAAAAATAAAAATAAAAAATAAAGTTGGATGCATGAACAAGTACTTCATATATACCCTTCATGTCAAAAGCCATCCTTCTATATTTTATCAAACCATTTACTCTTTCTCCACTCTATTGGATAATTTGTTTTAAGTTTATACTCTCTTCAAAAACTTTCAACAGTTTTTCTCATTTCTAATATCAATAGCCCGCTATTTATTTCATCAAGAAAATACATTAGCAGGAAACAATCTTATCCTTTCCCAGGAATATCTCAAACATGTTCAACTGTACAATATGCACTTCACTGTTTTTTTTCCATTACAGTGTATGAGCTGACCATAATCCTGTCTCAGGGCAACATCTTCTCGTGCTTTCAGGAATTTGAGATCTTAGTTTCTTACATTATCAAATTTTACTTTTCTGGAGGTTTAGCTCCAACAGCAAAGAAACATACTGTGGCTGTGTTCCATCTGAAAATATAAATGCTTTCTTTAACCCAGTCACCTTCCAGATTTCATCACATTTCTCTGTAATTTTTTATAACAAAATTTTACTAAATAAGTCCCCGCTTCTTCTATGGAATCAACTCAGTCAAGATCTAGACTCAACCTTCAGTCAGAATAAAACACTAGTGTAATTTATGATCTCAGTATTGCTTAATATGGTAATCAAATTTAGCTCCTCATTTAAATTAAATTCTCAGCAACTTTTGTTTCAGTAGAACATTCCTTCCATTTTAAAACATATTCTTTTTGGTTTTTTTTTTGAGTTGGAGTCTCACTCTGTTGCCCAGACTGGAGTGCAGTGGCTGCTCCTGGCCACCGCAGGCTCGACCTGCTGGGCTCTGGCGATTTTTCTGCCTCAGCCTTCCGAGTAGCTGGAATTACAGGCACGCGCTACCACGCCCGGCTAATTTTTTGATTTTATTGTAGAGATGAGGTCTTGCCTGCCCAGGCGGGTCTCGAACCCGCAGCCTTGGGCAATCCACTCACCTCAGCCTCCCAAAGGTGTGGGATTACAGGCTGAGCCACCGAGCCCGGCTTAAAACATATTCTTTATTAGACTTTTGGAGTCCCTTTCTCTCTTTATTTTCATATACCCAAAGGTTATTCAGCTTAATCCTTTGCTGGATCCTTCTACTAGCAACATCTAAATGTGAAGTGTTTTGTAGTTTCAAGTAATGCTATCTTTTCTATGCATATTCACTCCTTAGAAGATTTTATCTAGGCTCATAGCTTTAAGTATCATCTATACAGGATTATTCAAGATTATATCTCACCTCTGAATTCTAGACTTATATACACAACTGTCATTTCAATAACTCCCTTTGGATTTTTAGTAAGCATATAATACCCAAATCAAGTTTTACATTTCTCTCCAATTTTCCTCTTCACTCCAAGGTCAGTGAATGACTTGTGTATTTGCTCAGGTTTTGACTAAATCAAAAGTTTGCCATCATTCATCATTATTTTAAAATTTTACTTCGACTAGTGTATATTATCAGCAGCAAATCTTGTTGGTCTCTGCCTTCAAAATCTGATGATTCTCTAAAATCATCGTTTCTGCACACTTGGAATAGATTGATATCATCATAAACTCTCACTTGACATAGTTAATGACCTTCTAACTGGTCTTGTTACTAGTATTGCTGGCTCATAATAGAAAAGACAAATTAATCACATAATTTATTCAGATATATCACAATTTTAACTTCCGAGAGGGTAGAATATTTGGAGACATAAATATACACCTGTGTGAACAATTAGAAAAAACAAGCAAGTAAAATAACTTAGGAGCATCAACAATACATAAAAGTAAGAAAGACTAGATAATCAGAGATTCCAGAGAAGTGAAATCTTGTCAGTAAACTTCATCTCCTTTGTTTTTTTTAATTACCAGATATGAGCAAAAAAGTTTAAGCTGAGGGCCATTTTTGAAAGACAGAGAAACAAGCAGAGATTTAGAATGGCATGTGAAATGTGAAAATAAAGATTAAAATTAGAGATGCTGGGCGATGCAGAAAGAAACAGAAGACTAAAAGAAGATATCCAAGCAGAAGATTACTGAAAAAAGATTAAAAAATCCAAAAATAAGAGAAAAAAATATGACACATTAAAAAATATCTAAATCACATTTATGGTTTATTCCGCTCCTGACACACTATTTGTTTTTCTTGAATATCACCACGTTCCTCATGATAATTTCAATCTTTTGAATGCTAACTACTTTTTTATTTAAAGCCAAGAAAACTACACAGATATCGACTATTGTTATTATTATTTATTTTTTATAATATACATCTAAATTAAATCAGTCTAAAACAAAAAAATAATTTGCACAGTATTGTCAGGTCAAAGAAAAGTATATCCCTTTAATAATCACATGCATACCTAAAAACTTTCCCACAGATAAATAATTCAGTTTATTAAGAAAATGTATCACAGGACTGGGTATAAAATGGATTTTTTAAAATCAATAACTAATATTCAAAACAAGCACAATTTATACATTTTCTTTATAGAGCAAATATTAAGATATTGCCCACACTTGTGGTGCTTTTCTAGGTGCTTGCAAAACATCAGTGAACATAATATACAAAGATCCCAGCTCCCCTGTATAACATTTGAGAGCAAGGAACCATTGGAAATAATAAACAGATACATTATTACTTACGTGAGATAGAAATAAATGTTATAGGGAAAAAGAGTTAGAAAGGAATTAGGGTGAATGGTATTTAATGCATTAATTCAAGTTGAAGTATAATAGTACCAATATCATATAATTCATTCTCTGCAATCTGATGTTAAGAAAGCCTTCTAAAATCAAACTTGGTTATGCCCAACTTCCTCAGTGCACACATTATTAGCATTACATAAATGGTGCCTTATGATTGTGCTTCACTCTTCATATCAGAGTCATCTTCAGTTGCAATCCACATTTGATGAGATACTCTGAAATACTGAAATGTTTTCAAAAGAAATACCTTGCCGCCTTTAACACTAGTTAGTTCATATTTAAACTATAAGATCAAGCAGAGTTTTATTAATGTTCTGAAACCTTTTGTGGCCTATCCCAGATAAAGGCAATCCATCTCAATTTCATCTGTGATAGGAATATATATACATGCTTAATTCACTTCACAGTAATTGTTTATTGACACAATACATCATTGTGATGATGTTACCATTATTATGCACATATTATGAAATCTCACTTTCTATTCCTCTTCTGGAGGACAAGAAAATTGTCATTTTTTCATTTTGGAAAATATTTTGGCACATCGCAATTATTTAATGCATGTTTGAATAAATGATAAATAATAAAAATAGCATAAAATAATTTTAATTATGGACTATGAGACCTACATCCAAAGCATCAACTGTATTTATTCAGAGAACACCAAGAAAATGTTAGGGATGAAAAAAAATTGAAATGAAATGCTATCATTGAATCAATTAGTTATAATGTTTCAGTTTGACTTATGTGTTTCTTAACATGGAAACAATGACAAATAAATATTTTTAAATGAAATAAGTGAATTGTGTAAATGTTTATATGACAATTTTTACGGTTGTAGAAAGTTTTTAGCAAATAGTAAAAATTTTCAACCAGAAGCTCATATTGATATCATAGATTTTCAATAGTGTATAGCATTTATTCATGTAACATTAGACATACTCTTTAGTTTTAATGAGGTGTTGACATTAAATGTAAATTTCTATGTAAACAATATATGCAATTATTTGCACAGAAACCAACATGTTTAACTTGATTAAAAATAAAACCTGAATGTGTGAGGGAAAACATGTTAATAGAATGAAGTCTCAATATTTAAACAAACTTACATGTCATGTAAAAATTGGAGAAATGTTCATTATTTTCTCTAGATTACGAGTATTTAAAATTGCTGCATATTATTTTGTTAATATTATATTCCAGATTTCTATCAATATAAATTATTAAAAGTTGCTTCTTAGCCCTATAAGTTGAACATGATCTATTATTATTATTATTATTACTATTATTATTATTTTAAACTGAGAATAAGGCAAACAGATATAGCACAAAGGGTTATGTCATATCTGTTTCCTACTAACTATGCTTGGAATTTTTGTTATTTGTTTATGAGACTATAAACCTTTATAATGTGTTAAATATGTTATTCTAAACAGTGTGCTATACTTGTGATGTAAAATTATAAAATTATCGATCAACATTTAAATAGGATTACTTGTGTAGCATACAGAGCAGTTCCTCTGGTCATACTACTTGAGAGTTCAGTTTACTTTAAATTTCCCAAAAGAATTTTGACTTAAAATATTCTGTTAAGGGGATGATCTTCAAAATTAATCTATTTCAATAACAATCATTGAAGGACCTAATGTTTGTATTAAAATTGATACCAGTTTTATTATTTTATGTAGTTAAATAAAAGTTATAAGAAACAGAAAAGAGTGATAAACAATTAGAAGTAATTTAAACAATAGAGTACAAGGAAGTTTGTGGAAAAAATGAATATGTTTATTAACTTAATGGCAGTTTTCATTTCATGAGTCTATGCATGTGTCCAAACTTATCAAATTGAATACATTTACTATATGCAGCTTTTCACTTATCAAATATATCTCAATAAAGCTGTTTTAGAAAGTTAATGTTAGAAAAAATGAATTTTAATTAAATAAATTAATATAAAACTAAATCATAGAACTGTCAATTCTGAATAATTAAATGGATAAAAACTAAGATATTTATCAATTATGCTTTTTCTAAATAAAAACTGTTGGACACTCTATATGTTGAATGCAGAATATGGTAAATTACCTTTATTTGTTTTATATTATGATTATATATGTGTGTATATGTTATTCTTTTCAAGGTATGTTGTAGCAATTATCTAATATAGTCTCTGATATCAAAGCTGGCCTTGCTAGAAGACAAAGTAGGTGAGTGTTAATTTAATGATATATGGAGTTTATTAGATCCCACCATTTTTCCATATACATATATTACTTAAATTAATAATGTTTCCTTGTCTATTAAAAATAAGATATTTTGAAAGATGATCTATTACTTAATATGTAACACATAATTTTATAGGACAATTTCTTTGTAGCCAGCCATGATCAAACCCAAAGAAGATAGATATTTATCAAGTACATGGAAGAGGAAGGTCATACCAAACCAGTGCAAATGAGGTATTAAACCTGGAGAACTAAGAAGGTTCTGAGGCAGATGCAATGCATGTACTAATTCCCCAAATCTGCTTTCTTTCTCCAGTGTCCATTATGTTTCGGAGAGCTGTGTTTCTAAATATAGGTACAGAATGTAGGTGAAGCACCGTATTCCAGCATCTTAAATATATTTGAGAATTCAGGTTAGTTAAATAGTGCCTGAAGGTCATCCTCATTTTGTCTACCAAGTGAAGAAAGAAATTATATTTAATGACTTCCTTTCTTCATCCTGCTTTATTCCCCTCTTCCTTCCCCTTCCTTTGCTTTCTTCTTTGTTTATTTCATTTCTCCTCCTCTGCTTTCTCCTTTTTCTTCTGCTTCTTCCTCACTTCTCTTGCTCTCACATTTTACTTTTTGAGATAGTCATCAATACTCAAAGATGTCTGGATGGGTAAGTGGTTGTATCCATACAACATTTATATCCAAATACCTCTATTTTGGATCATCTACTTAAAATTATAAAGGATAGAAAATCTTTCCTTGTCCAAGGCTGGGTTTATGGATGAGTTTCCTATAACAAAAGAAAGAGTAACCAAAACCAAGTATACAAATTAATTAAATATAGGTTTTACATGACATGAGAGTTTTAAGAAGTGAAGATACCCAAGACATAGGTGAACGTGTATTCTTATGTTTATGTTTGAATAAGGGTAGACAGTTGTAGAGAAATATCATTTGAGGGAAAAAGGGTATGATCTAATGATAATGTACCGGGAGTAACATAGCAAGACCTATTTGGTCAGACTCTTCTTTGTATTCCTGTGTTTCCAAAGATGAGGATACTCCTTTCCTTCGAGTATAGAAAGGACATTTCTCAAATGAGAGTCTGATAACTTGCTTCAGGGAAATGTCACAGAATTTTTCACAGATATTATCTGCTTCAGAAGAAAAGGATGAGGGGAAGTCAGTGTAATCTTCCAGATGCTGATGTTTTTTCAAATGCCAAGATGTCATTTCTGGATACCCCCGATTTCCTTCTCTTGTCTAACTGCTTTAAGTAGGATCTCAAATACAATGTTGAACAGGAGGGTGAACAGTGGGCAGCCTTGTCTTATTCTGGTTTTCAGGAGAAATGCTGCCAGTTTCTGTCCTTTTAGCAATATGCAAGCTATGACTTTATCGTAGATGGTGATTATTATTTTGAGGTACGCTCCTTTCATGCCTAGGTGGTCAAGGGGTTTTCTCAAGAAGGGATGCTAGATTTTATCCAAGTTTTTTTTTTTGTTTAATGATATAATCATGTGGTTCTTGTTTTTACATCTGTTGATATATTTAATTGCATTCATGGTCTTGCAGATGTTGAACCAGCCCTGCATCACAGGGATGAAATCTACTTGCTCATGGTGGATGATTTTTGAGATACGTTGTTGGATTCAATTTGCTTGAATCTTGTTGAGAATTTTTGCATCTATGTTCATCAGGGATATTGTCTTGTAGTTCTCTTTCTTTGTTGGATCTTTTTCTGGTTTGGACATTAGTGTGATATTAGCCTTGTAAAATGATTTGGGGAGAATTCCACCTTTCTCAATTGCCTGGAATACTTTTAACAGGATTGGTATCACCTCCTCCTTGTATGTTTTGTAGAATTCTGCTGGAAAGCTGTCTGGTCCAGGCTTTTTTTTTTTAAGGTAGTTTTCTTATGACAATGTCAATTTCCTGGGTTGTTATTGGTCTATATAGTGTCTCAACATCTTCTTGTTTCAATTTTGGGAGGTTAAGTGATGTCAGAAAGTCCTCCATGTTATTTAGGTCATCAAGTATGTTTCCATATAGGTGTGCATAGTAAATCTGATAATCTTTTGCATTTCTTCAGGGTCAATAGGGATTTGATCTTTTACATTTCTTATTGTTTTATCTGCACTTTCTCTTTTATTGGTCACTTAAGCAAAGGGTTTGTCAGTCTTATTTACTGAACATGCTTTTTGTTTTGTTGTTTTTTTCTGTGATTATTTTTGTCCTCTATGTCCCGTATTTGGGTTTTTACTTTGGTGATCTGAATTCTTCTGCTAAAGTTAGTGTTTTGATGGTCTTGTCTTCTCAGCTCCCTTAGGTGATTTATTAGGCTAACTTGTGATCTTTGCATTTTCTTGATGTATGTTCATAGAGATATAAATTTCCCTCTCATAATAGCTTTCATGACATCCTAGAGGTTTGGTAGGATGCTTCTCTATTTTCAGTTGTTTCCGGGAACATTTTAATTTCTGTTTTGATTTCTTTGTTGACCCAGTAATCGGTCAGGATCATGCTCTTTAGTGTCTGTATCTTTGTGGTTTTGGGGGAGTTTTGTTGGTGTTGATATTTTTTTTTCCACTGTGGTCTGAGAAGGTGCATGGCAGTATTTTGATCTTATGAAATTTATTTATACTTGATTTATGACTATGTGATTGATCTTGGAGTATGTTTCATGTGGTGATGAGTAGATTGTATATTCTATGGTTGTTGAATGAAGTGTTCTGTAGGTATCTATTAAGTACATTTGGCTAAGTGTCAAGTTGAGGTTCCAGATCTCTTTATTGATTTTTTTTTTGCTTCAATTATCTATCTGGGATTGATAGCAGGGTATTTAAGTCCCCAGGTATAAAAATGTTAGAGTCAATATGTGTTATTTTTTATTGTTATTTACTTAGTAGTTGTTTTATAAAAGCTGATGCTCCTGTGTTGGCTGAACATATATTGAGGATGGATATTTCTTGTTGATGAATTGGACCTTGTGTTATTATATAGTGTCCTTTCGTATCTTTTCAAAATTTTGATAGCATAAAGGTTGTTTTATCTGATATTAGGGTCGCAATTCCTGTCTCCTTTTGTGATCCATTCACTTTGACATTTGTTTTCCATCCTTTAACTTTGGGTCTGTGTGTGTCCCGTATGGTGAGATGAGTTTCCGAGAGACAGCAAATTAATGGATCATGTTTTTATTAATCCAATTTCCCATTTTGTTTCTTTACAATGGTTCCTTTAGTCCATTCACATTCAAACTGGTTATTGAAATGTGATTGTTCATCCCTGTCATAAGGTTCCTATAAAGTTTATTCTTTGTTTTCTTTTAACTTTTTGGTTAATGTATGTTTGTATTTTCAGGTTTGCTGTCACAGTGTATTCTTTGTTGATTCTGTGTTTGACTGTTCTCTTGGGAAGTGTTCATTTTTTCTCCTTTTTTCTGTGCTTAATATTTTTTTAAGCATCTCTTTTAGAGCCTGTCTGGAAGCTTCATAATCTCTAGGAATTGGAAGTCTGGGAAGGATTTTAATTATCCATTGATGATGAAACTGAACTTGACTGGGTAGGACATTCTTGGTTGATATTGTTTATCTTTTAGGATGTTAAATATTGGACTCCAATCCCTTCTAGCTTGTAGTGTTTCTGCTGATAGGTCTGTTGCTATTCTGATTGGTTTTCCCTGGTACATAATCTGAGTTTTCTCTCCTACTGCCTTTAGGATTTTTTCATTTGCACCTACTTTGTGTAGGTGAATTACTACATGCCTAGGAGTTAGTCTTCTCATTTGATATCTTGCAAGGCTTCTCTGTATCTCTTGTGTTTGGATGGTCACATCTCTGATGAGATGGGTAATGCTTTCTTAGATAGCCTCCTGGAATACTTGTTCCAAGGTGTTGTCCCCTTACCTTTCTTCTCCTGGGATACCAGTCAGACATAGGTTTGGCCTCTTGATACAACTGCACATCTCTTGGAGACTTTGTTTTTTTCTTTCTGAGTTTTCCTTCTATGCTTTTTACAGATTGGGTTAATTCTTTGTTTTGGTCTTCAAGTTCTAAGATTCTTTCTTCTGCTTGATTAATTCTGCTTTCTATGCCTTTCATCTTGTTATTTATTTCCTGGATGAAATTTTGTATGGCCCAAATCTCTGCTACAAGTTTTTTCAGTGTTGCATCTTGTCTTTCCTTAGTCTTATTCACTCTTTCCATCCATTTTTAACCCCTGTTGTATTCTGTCACCAGTCTTTGTTGACTTTCATTGTTTGTGCTCTGAGATCTGATTTCTCAGGCATTTTCTCTTTGTTACACTGGGAATTACCTGTGTTCTTTCATCAATTTTTATTTATTTATTATGACAGATCTCCTTTTCTCTTGAATTTCATTATCTAGTGGCAGTGGGAGAGGCGTTCACTTCTGATGTTTGCTTGGCCCTTTTTTCTTTCCTGATCAGGTCTCTGAATATGTTCTATTTTAAAACAAGGCTATTGTAGGAAGCTTTGATGTCTCTTGTCATTTGAGAATCAAATAAAGTGGAGGATGGGGAGCTAGGATTCAGAAAATACTTGCAAATCACAATGTTAACTGATTGTGATATGGGTTGCCTCAGACCCACTCCCCACCACTACTCTATATGATGATGCAATGGGCTCATGTGTTTACCCCCTGAGTCCAAGATCAGTAACAGCAATGAAGAGAACAGATTAAAGTAGAATGAAATAAGACAGGGAAAAATAATAAATAAATAAAACACTGGGAAACAAAAGCAGAAACCAAAGCAAAAAACAATTAAACACAACAACCCCTCCCCCCACACACACAAACAAACCAAAACAAACTGGGAAAGGACAAAGCAAAAAAAAAAAAAAAAAAAAGAATACAAATTGAACCCTCACACTTATATCACACACACATTAAACTTAAAAAAAAAAGAGACCAAAAAACCTGAAAGATGAATACACAATCATTCATGTACACACATAAACAGAAAACAAAAGATGAAAAAATAAGGAAAGAAAAAAGAAAATAAGAGGGGGAATGCAGATCAAACCCTCACATACACATTTCTGCACAAAGGGAAAAAATTGCAAAGAAAAAAAAAAGCAAAAAACAAACAAAACAACAACCTGCCTTCTTGGGGCAGGTTCTGTAATTTTTCCTCTCAGCTGCTCACATGTAAGCTGTCTTCTGCAGAGCTGCAGCCTCATTCACAATCTCCCCAGTGTCAGGCCTGGGGAAGGAGGAATCATTGGGGATGGGTAAAGCTTCAGTCTTCCCTCCCACTCTCATGTGGTGAGGAGTTTCCTCTCTGGTGGGAGTTGGGTTATTTTCTTTTCCCTAGGATCTGGCAGGCATCTCAGCCAGGCTAATCCTGGAATAGATTCCTCCTACCACAGTTGACATCCAGTCTCTGCCTGAGTTCATCCCTCTCAGTCATGCCTCAGCAGTGCGGGTCTGACACTCAGAGGATTGCTGAGGAGGAGATGGTTGGTCAGCCATGGACTCACCACTGATCTCTTTGGGTATCACTTTTTATCATTTTTCTGGTCATACCTTTTGTTCCAAAGCTGAATCAGGGTAGAGCGGTGGGGCACCTGAGATTCAGCACTTATCTTGTCCCTGCAGAGTTTGTGCTTTTGGGATATTCCCTCTGGGTCATTATCAGTCCCTGAGTAGTTAATCCACTGGTCACAGAGATCAGGTCTGTTGCTCTGTGGTGAGCAAGCCAGAGCATTTCCTGCCCAGTTTTTAAGATGGTAGCAGAGTACCATCTTTACTCTTCTCCAGTGGGGCTTTGCCTCTGGTCTTCATCACTATACTTCCTCCACAGCCCTTGCTACTAGTGTCCAGCAGTGGTGAGGCAGAGTCTGGAGCTGGGAATCACTCCTGGCAGCTTTCTCCCAGGAAGGGCTTTGCTAATTCTTATTAAATGGTGCTCAGTGTCTATGCCCTGGGAAGCATTAGGGCCCAAGCAGAGTAGCTGCACCACCAGCTGCTTCACCAGGAAAGCCTTGGCTACTTGTTCCTGAGTTATCACTTAGTTAGCCACTCACATGCCCACTTACTTGCAGACCAGTATGCAAAATTTTCCACACACACACTCACAATGAGACTCACATAGTCTGACTGGCTCCACCACCATCTTCCTCTCTTCCTCCCGAAATTTTCTTAATGTATTAGAATATGCAAATTCATGAAAAGTTATCTGAAACATGAACGCTAATAACATCACTACTTTATTTTTTTCAACTTTAAAATCAGATAATTATATAATCATCTGAAATGATGGCTTAGGAAATCAATTTTGTCTTGTTACTTTCCTAGGGAAGCTGCAATAGGGCAAATTTCTTTATAATAGAAAATTTTCAGAAATTCATTCTGTGTATTGCATCCCACTTACTGTCTTTTAGGGCATGTGAAACCATCCATGTATTCTGTATAACATTTAGTTCTGTGTAACTTATGTGATTGGTAATGGATCTCAGTGTAGCATAGATTTTCTCATGAAAATATCTTTGAGTTTTAAGAATGTTTTCTTTTTAATTATTTTTTTTAACAACATATAGTCTGAAGATGTCAAAAGAAAATTTTTTTTCTAAAGTTATAAAGCAGTCGTCAAAATTGTGATTCCTGGCGCATTAGTAACAAGTTATTCTTTTAACATTATTACTAAGGTGAGGTGATCATTTTATTCTGACAGGAAACTGAATTATCTTGCTGTCTTCAGTTGTATTCCACTGACATGGGTATCTTCACCTGCTTCTTTACTGGCTCCTCAAATTCAGCTGTTTAAAATTGTAGTCTCAATTGGTCATCTGGTTTAAACAAAACACTTCTCTTAGCCTTGGTTTCTTAATCTATGGAATAAATAAATCACTGTAGTTGATTTTTAGTCTTTCTCCTTGTCCTTAGATTGTAGGATGTTTTGTTTTGTTTTAAGTCTTTTCTTCCCAAAGTCTAAAGCTCCTCAAGATTTTCATTTTAAATATCACTACAATTTATTCCTGTATTCACATGTAAATTTTTAAACATTATTCTTCTCTTTATTTTATTCTTTTTAAAGTCTTTTATTTTCTTCTCCATTCTCTCATTTTTGTCCTGTCAATTTAGATCCTTATTAATTTGACTCTGAATTGCGTGCTTAACTTTCTAATTATACTCCTTTCTAGGCCCTTCCTGGGTCTTACTAATCTACCAGAACAGCTCTAGTCATATTCAAATGAGTTCAATTATCCCCTCCCCTCAACAAATTAACTGTAAACATAATAACATTCTGGCATTCAAGATATCTACAATTCTTTCCAACCCTAGCCTTATTGCTTATCACAAAACTACATAAAAATGTGCTCTAACCAAACTGAACAATATTCCTTTCTTAAAGGACACTTTTTTGGTACCATTATTTTGCTTGATGTTGCTTAGTTTTATTTAGTTTGCTATGGACTTTGTTTATATCTAGAAATTTTATGTGTATGCTGTGTACTTTTCTTTCTTTGGAATTTATTTTATTTCTCATCAAAGGGCGTGGTTTTTATGAAAGTGCTATTCAGTTACCATGACAAATTTGTCATCAAATGCAGAAGTGGAGTGGAATCTAGGACCACTCACTAATTTTTTTGAACAAGAAAACAAAATACCAAATAATTTGATGATTTGACAAAGTCACCACTTATTTGATAGCAAACTTGGGGCTAAACAGATAGCTGCCTCACAATAAGGAAAAGTATTGTAGTAGTGTTTTATTATTATGCACCATTTTATTTCCTATCTTTATTACTGTGGTTATTTGATTATTTCTTAGAAAGGATTTTGCATAGTTAGTTTTATTCTAATAGATGATAATCTTAATTGCACTGAATATATCTCATATATCATTGCTATTGTTTTGTTTTTTTTTTTTTTTTGAGTCGGAGTCTCACTCTGTCACCCACACTGGAGTGCAGAGGCCGCTCCCAGCCACCGCAGCCTCGACCTGCTGGGCTCCAGCGATCCTTCTGCCTCAGCCTTCCAAGTAGCTGGAACTACAGTGCGTGCTACCACTCTGGCTAGTTTTTTTGATTTATTGTAGAGATGAGGTCTTGCCAAGTTGCCCAGCCAGGTCTCGAACCTGCGGGCTCAGGCAATTCATTCACCTCGGCCTCCCAAAGCTGAGCAACCGAGCCTGGCTGCTATTGTTCTTTTAAATAGAAAAATGAGCCGGGCTCTGTGGCTCAGCCTGTAATCCCGCGCCTTTGGGAGGCTGAGGTGAGTGGATTGCCTGAGCCCGCGGGTTCGAGACCCGCCTGGGCAGCGAGACCTCATCTCTACAATAAATCAAAAAATCAGCCGGGCATGGTAGCGCATGCCTGTAATTCCGGCTACTCGGAAGGCTGAGGCGGAAGGATCGCCGGAGCCCAGCAGGCGAGGCTGCGGTGGCCGGGAGCGGCCACTGCACTCCAGTCTGGGCGACAGAGTGAGACTCCAACTCAAAAAAAAAAAAAAAAAAAAAAAAAAAAAAAATAGAAAAATGATATATGAATATATCTTTAGGTCTTAAAATCATGGCATAAGATTTAAGTTAATAGAAATACAAGTGAGATGACTGATGATATTTATACCTGTATTTATATCTATATCTATATTGACATAGATGAGAAATAAAAATAAAATTCTAAGTCCCCAACTTACTGAACAGAATCCCTCTTGGCCAAGAAAACCCTAGATAAATTGAAATGGACTCAACTTTCCCAAAGAACTAATGGTACAGTTTTTTGACTAAATATAGAAATAGACTTTACTAGTTTAAAAGCTTGAAACATCTATCTGTCTTATCTGAGTTCATTTCTCATGAAACTGGTCCTAAGGCCTATAACATCAAGGAACTGAAACCCACCAGATCACAGCAACCAGACTAGGAAATGCCAGACCCATCCAATTTGCCAACTCCTTTTCATTGCTCCTCCCCAATTCCTATTTACCAACTCCTCTTTATGACTTCTCCCTAATTTCTGTTTTCTATATCCCTACTCCACTATATAAATCCTTGGCTTCAGTGGGACAAGGAGACATATTTGAGAATGAGGCTCCTATTCTCCTGAGTTGATACTTCCTGATTAAAAACCCATCTTCTCTGGCAGTTCTTGGTGTCTCTGGCATTGACCTTCTGTGTGGTGAGCAACAGGACCCTGACCAAACTCCTGACATTGTGGTAACAAAACTTTGAAGCTGAGTTTGAAGCCATGATAGGATGGGAGATAGAACATGTTTCATTACACTCCCTCTCTCTTGATAACAGGCTTTATTCCCTAAGGGCTAAGCAGAAATCAGCTCTTTCAAAAGACTACTAGTTTATCTTCTCATTTACAGCACAAAGACAAGATGAGATTAATCATTACTTTACCTTTCCCTGAGACATCTTATTCCCGTATTCTTTTTTCTTCAATTGTTCACCTTATGTTATATAACATGTAGATTTATTGGGCACTAACTAAAATCTCACAAGAATGTAACCACTTATCTCACTGCTGCCCTCCACCCTTAACCTGTTTTGAAAAAACAGTCACATATTCCTGTGTGACTGGCATTTTTCCTGGGTGTGCTCTCAAGCTGGCTCAATAAATCTCAGTGATCTCTTCTACCTCAATCACTTATGTTGATTGTCTTATCTTTATCTATATTTACACCTCTATTTAGATCTAGATCTACGAATAGTCACCTTTAAACCTAATGGCAAAACAATGTTTTCTCACAAACATGCTAAAAGTCATTGAAATGCATAGCTAATAATTACTTCCTACATTTATATGTAATTAGAGAACTAACTTAATTGTTAATTTCAGAAAACATGACACAAATGATTGGGGTTGACTGATATTTATTTGAATTATTGTTAAACCTATTTCCAGTTCTGCAGCAAATTGAGATTCTTTCATAGTTAAAATACTTGCTCAGAGCTAACTTTGATAAATAGCATACCTGAGAATATTACCCAGTTGTAGATCTGAAATATCGTTTACTTTTTAATTTTTTTTTCAATTTTTCATTTTAAAGATGTGAGATACAATTCAGGATTAAGTATACAAATGTTCATTATGCGGGCACCCTTGTTGATGAGGTGTGTTCTTCTCTTCCCCAGCAGATTCCCACTATTGCCAATCCTGCCCCCTGCTCCCAGCAATTTCCCAATACTGACAATCCTTATCTTATAGTAGTATAATTGTCCAAGGTCCACTTATAAGTGAGAATATATAATACTCATTTCTTTATTTCTGTGATAGATTACTCAGTAGTATAGACTCTAAGTCCATCAAAGTTGCTGTGAAGTTCATAATTTTGTCCTTCTTTCTGGCTGCATAGTATTCCATCGTGTATACGTACCACTTGTTTTTATCCAGTGCTCTTTCGATGGGTAGCATGTTTGGTTCCATGTTTTTGCTATTGTGAGTAATTCTGCAATAAACATGCATGCATAGGTAACTTATTCATAGAGTGATTTGAGATCCTTAGAGTATATTCCCAGTAGAGGGATTGCAGGTTCATATGGAAGGCCGATATTTAGACCTTTCAGGGAATTGCCACAGAGATTGTACTAGTTTGCACTCCCACCAACAGGGTAGAAGTGTTCCTTTTTCCCCAAATACTCTCCAGCAGCTTCTGTTGTTTTCTGAGTTATCAATGATGGCCATCCTGACTGGAGTTCAGTGGTGTCTCAGTGTGGTTTTAATTTGCATTTCTTCGATGACTAGTGAGGCTGAACATTTTTTCATGCATTTGTTGGCCATTATATGTCTTCTTTTGAGAACTGTCTATTAATATCTTTTACCCATTTTGTAATGGGGCTCTTTGTTTTTTTTTTTTGGCATGTTTGAGTTTCTTGTAGATCCTACATGTTAGGCCTTTGTCAGTTATACATTTGGCCAGTGTTTTTCCCAGTTTGTGGTCTGCCTCCCTGCTCTCTTGATGGTTTCTCTGGGTTTGCAGAAGCTCAATAGTTTGATGAGGTCCCACTTTATGTTATGTCTTATGGCATGAGCACTTGGGGTTTTGATCAGGAATTGGTTACCAGTTCCAATATCCATAAGGGTGTCTCCTGCATTTTCTAAGGTTTTTATAGTTTGAGGATTTACATTTAGGTCTTTGATCCACTTAGAGTTGACTTTTATGTATGGCAATAGGTAGGGGTCTTGTTTTAATCTTCTGCATGTGGTCAGCCAGTTTTCTGAACACCATTTCCTGAATAGATTCTCCACTCCCCAGTAGTTGGTGGTAAAGGCTTTGTTGAAGATGAGTTGGTTGAGAAATTGAGGTTTTGCTCTGGAATCTCTATTTTGTCCCATTGGTCTATATTCCTGTTATTTTACCAATACTAGGCTGTTTTTTATTGTAGCCTTATAATAAAGTTCAAAGTCCAGGAGTGTAATACATCCCTCTTTGTTTTTGTTACTTGATTTTTTTTTACTGAGGATTGTTTTGGCTATTAGTGGTAGTTTATGTTTCCATATGAATTCCTGTATTGTCTTTTCCAGGTCTGAGAAGAATATTGCTGGTAATTTAATGGGTATTGTGTTAAATCTGAAGATTGCCTTGGGTAGGATGAAAATCTTAACAATGTTTATTCTTCCAGTCCATGAGCATGGAATATTTTTCCATTTGCTTGTGCTATCTTTGATTTCTTTGATCAGTGTTTTGTAGTTTTCATTGTAAAGGTCTTTGACTTCTCTGGTTAGGTAGATGCCAAGATATCTTGTTTTTTCTTTTTTTGTGACTATTGTGAATGGGATTGTGCTTTTTATTTGGGGTTCTGTTTGTTTACTGTTGGTGTATAGAAATGAGACTGTCATTTGCACATTTATTTTATACTCTATGATTGTGACTCTGTCAAAGCCTTTTATCAGTGCAAGGAGATTTTCACTTTTTTAAAAAAGGAATAGCAGTCTCATTTCTAACTGGTGCAATTTGACTATGACTTCTACGGAAGCAAAAACCAAGCTAAAGACACACACACACACACACACACACACACACACACACAGACACACACAAATATATATATATACATGTTTTCCTTAGCCATTTCTGAAGAGATTTCTGAATTCACACTATTACTTTTTTGTAAAATGTTGGACATATATAAAAGACGTGTCTGTAATGATTGTAATATGTTTACTGTCTGACATGCCTAATATCATTGTTATTTTAAAAAGTTTATTCTAGGCAAAATTTAATAATAAATTAATTTTTTAAAGAAATATTCACATTATCTTACATAAAATATAGACTCACTTTCAATATAGAACTTTTAAAAGGTTGGGTGTGCTCCAGGAGTTATTTTTTGTTTTTGTTTTGTTTTGGCTTTTGGTTTTTTAATTTAAAATAACTATTTTTTCACCAGATAAATTACATGAATCACATTAAATAAAATTATTTAATTCACTTTACATATCAGCCTCAAATTAGGTTGTTTTCTACTTTGTTTTGCATGTCTGTCTTCTTTAAACACTGAGATACTATGTATGATTTCTGAGAACCAGCTAGAGATTTTTTAAAAATCTAAAAAAAAGAGACCGGAACAAGATGGCAACGGCATAGATGGACTTGTGAGATTCTCCAAATGTGAGTTCCCAAAAAGACTCTTACTTTTCTTCCCCCATCCCCCAGCCCACCACCAGCGGCACTGGTCCAAGGCCTGGGGACCTTTATGTCCCATGCAGGGCCGGATATTGCGGCCCCCTACTGCTGCTGTTCCACTCTGTGCATGGGAGTCTTGGGTCCCAGCTCCCTCCCTGGCTACATTTTCTCCCACCTGGCACCCAGCACCAAGCTGCCAGTCCCTGACTACCCGTCCCTCAGAGACACCGGTCCCATTCCTGGCTGAAGTACTGTGTGGGAGGCCCAGGGCCACTCTCACCACTCACCGCCTGCCCTTTGGAGCTTTGGAGCTCTGGAACTCTGGGCCCACCCTGGCTGAGGCACTCAGCGAGTGACCCCAAACTGGGGGACCTAGACAAGCGGAGAGAAACGGATCTGCAAAAACTGCCTTGGCCATTATCCAGGCAGAGACTTCCATTGCCCCGCCCACCTATTAACATACCCTACCTCAGTTCCTAAGGGACCAAGACTGCATACTGCTGAACAGACTGATTGTAGGGAAGAGAGAAATAGATTCCAGTATGCTCATACTGTTTGTGGATGCTAGAATCAGCATATACATTCTGAACCACAGCTTCCCTCTCAATTAAACCTCAAAACTGCAAAAGGTACAGATTGCAGCCTACGCCACAACCTCAAAAGTGAACAAAGCCAGAAGACCCTCATAAAGAAGAACAGGATATTGCAGAAGAGAAATAAAAGCAAGCCCACCTTCCCTCAAAAACAGAATGAAAGAAGGGAAGGGAAGGGGGGGGAGAGAAAAATATACACAAATGAAGAAAAACCAAAAGAAGAGTATGGCTCTCTCCCAGACCCCTGGGAGGGCAGACACTGAAAAAACTGACTTCGGAATGCAAACAATGATGAGCCCCCAGAATGAAGGGTCTCAAACTACAAACCTAGATATCAAGACATTAATGGAGAGATTAAAAAGAATTGAGGAGACACAAGAAGAAACAAGGAAGGAGCTGATATCTGAGATAACAGTAATAAAGAATACTGTGAGTGAAATAAATAACAAACTGATATGCATGGAAAGAACAATTACCCAAGCAAAAGAAAGAATATCAGAGCTTGAGGACCAAAATATAGAACTAACTCAAACTGTTAAAAACACAGAAAATAAGCTCAAAAAGACAGAACAAAACCTTCAAGAGATGAATGATTACTTCAAGAGACTGAACCTAAGAGTAATTGACCTTCCTGAGGCAGAAAGAGAGACAGAGACCACACTGGAACAAACTTTCCATGAAATCATTCAAGAAAACTTCCCTTATCTAATCAGTGATGCAAAAATTCAAACATAAGAGATTCAGAGAACCTCTGCAAGACAACAAATTAGAAGACCAACTCCTAGACACATAATAATTCACCTAAACAAAGTAGGCATAAAAGAAAAAAATCCTAAAGGCAGCAAGAGAAAAAGGCCAGATCACCTACAATGGAAGACCAAATAGAACAGCAGCGGATTTATCTACAGAAACCTTGCAGGCTAGGAGAGCTTGGAGACCTATACTCAAAGTCCTAAAAGATAAACAATTTCAACCAAGAATAACCTACCCGGCCAAGCTAAGCTTCATCAGCGAGGGAGAATTAAAATTTTTCCCAGATATCCAATCCCTAAGAACTTATGCTGCCACCAAACCACCTCCACATGAAACACTTAAGAGAGTACTAAACAGAGAAGAAAAGGAAAAAGAACAACATTCTTCACAAGAGTACAGGGAAAATAATAAGGTATACATGAACCAACCCCCAAACCAAAAGAAAGACACACACACAAAAAAAAAAAACAAGTGGAAGAACAACAACTCAATAAGAACTCTATGATAGGGACGAACTCTTATATTTTAATAATTAGCCTGAATGTGCATGGACTAAATGCACCACTGAAAAGACATAGAATGGCAAAATGGATAAAATATCACCAGGCAACAATATACTGCCATCAAGAGACCCATCTCACTAGAAAGGACATGCACAGACTCAAAGTGAGAGGATGGGAAACAAATTTTCAGGTGAATGGAACACAAAAGAAAGTAGGAATCGCAATCCTAATTTCAGACAAAATACCATTTAAGCTATCAAAAATTTAAAAAGATACAGAGGGCCACTTCACTCCATCAAGAAATATCTATCCTAAACATATATGCACCCAACATAGGTGCACCAACTTTCATAAAGCAATTTCTAGGAAAACTAAAGAAAGATATTGACTCTAACACCATCATAACTGGGGACTTTAATACCCCACTCACAACCCTAGACAGATCATTAGGACAAAAAATCAGCAAGGAGATCCAGAACCTCAATGTGACTATGGACCAAATGGACTTAATTGATACCTACAGAACACTCCATCCAAAGACCACAGAATACACAGTCTATTCATCACCACATGGAACGTATTCTAAGATCAACCACATAATTGGCCATAAATCAAGCATAAGCAAATTTTAAAGGACTGAAATTCTACCATGCACCTTCTCGGACCACAGTGGAATAAAAATAAACATTGACACCAACAAGGTCCCCCCAAAACCCACAAAGACATGGACACTAAACAGCATGATGCTAAACAACTCCTGGATCAATGATGAAATCAAAACAGAGATTAAAAGACACCTGGAAACAGATGAAAATGAAGAAACATCTTACCAAAATCTCTGGGACGCCTTAAAAGCTGAAGTAAGTGGGGAATTTATATCCGTACAAACACAAATGAAGAAAATGGAAGGAACACAAATTAACAGCCTAACAAGCCACCTAAGGAAGCTGGAAAACCAAGACCACAAAACCCCTAATTTCAGCAGAAGAATCCAGATCACCAAAATAAAAGCCCAAATCCAGGACATAGAAGACAAAAAGATAACACAAAAAAATCAATGAAACAAAAAGCTGGTTCTTCGAAAGGATAAACAAGATCGATGGTCCCCTAGCTAGACTGACCAAGAAAAAATTAGAAAAAACCCAAGTAAGCACAATCAGAAACATAAAAGATGAAGTCACATCTGACCCTGAAGAAATACAAAAGATCATTAGAGACTACTACGTACACTTGTATGGAAACAAACTTGAAAACCTTAAGGAAATGGAGGATTTTCTGACATCACACAACCTACCTTGGTTGGAACAAGAAGAAACTGAGAACCTAAATAGACCAATAACAATCAAGGAAATCGATTACGTAATAAAGAAAACAACCTACAAAAAAAAAAAGCCCTGGTCCAGATGGCTTTTCAGCAGAATTCTACAAGACATTTAAGGAGGAGCTGATACCAATCCTACTGAAGGTATTCCAGGCAATTGAAAAAGATGAAACTCTCCCCAAATCATCTTACGAAGCCAACATCACATTGATCCCCAAGCCAGGAAAAGACCCAACAAAGAAAGAGAACTACATGAACATAGATGGTAAAATTCTCAACAAGATCCTAGCAAACCGGATTTGACAATACATCTCAAAAATCATCCATCATGACCAAGTAGGCTTCATTCCTGGGGTGCAAGCCTGGTTCAACATTTGTAAAACCATAAATGTAATTAAATACATCAACAGATGTCAAAACAAAAACCACATGATTATATCATTACATGCAGGAAAAGCATTTGATAAAATCCCGCACCCCTTCTGGATGAAAACCCTCGAACATCTATGCGTATGGGGAACATACCTCAAAATAGTAAAAGCCATCTATGAGAAATCCACAGCCAGCATACTCCTAAATGGACAAAAATTGGAACCATTTCCTCTGAAAACTGGAACAAGATATGGATGCTCACTCTCACCCCTCCTGTTCAACATAGTATTGGAAGTCCTGGCTCAAGCAATCAGAGAAGAGAAGGCAATCAGGGGTATCCAAATAGGAAAAGAGGAAGTCAAGTTATCTCTCTCTGCAGATGATATGATTGTATACCTTGAAAACCTAAGAGAATCTGTCAAAAACCTCCTTACACTGATAAAGGACTTTGGCAAAGCCTCAGGATACAAAATAAATGTGCAAAAGACAATCGCATTTCTTTACACCAATAATAAACAAACAGAAACCCAAATAAAAAACACAATTCCATTCACAATAGCCACAAAAAAAATAAAATACCTTGTCATCTTCCTAACCAGAGATGTGAAAGACCTTTACAATGAAAACTACAAAACACTGCTCAAAGAAATCAAAGATGACACAAACAAGTGGGAAAATATCCCATGCTTATGGATTGGAAGAATCAACATTGTGAAGATGTCCATCTTACCTAAGGCAATCTACTAATTCAGTGCAATACCCATCAAATTATCAGCAACATTCTTCTCAGACCTAGAAAAAACAACACAGGAATTCATATGGAAACACAGATGACCAAGAATAGGTAGAACAATCCTCAGCAAAAAAACAAAGCAGGTGGTATCACACTACCAGACTTCAAACTTTACTATAAAGCTACAATCACCAAAACAGCTTGGTATTGATATAGGAACAGGCATATAGATCAATGGAATAGAATTGAGATTCCAGAAGCCAAACCTCAATTTCTCAACCAACTCATCTTCGACAAAGCCCCCACCACCTACCACTGGGGAGAGGAGAACCTATTCAGTAAATGGTGCTGGGAAAACTGGCTGACCACATGCAGAAGATTGAAACCAGACCCTTATCTATCTCCATGCACAAAGGTTAACTCCAAATGGATCAGAGACCTAAATGTAAAACCTCAAACCATAAGAACCTTAGAAAATGAAGGACATACCCTCATTGAAATCAGAACTGGCATCCAATTCCTGAACAAAACCCAAAACCCACAGGTCATAAGAGAGAAGATAGACAAGTGGGACCTTATTAAACTGACAAGCTTCTGCAAAGCCAGAGAAACCATCAAGAGAGCAGGGAGACAGCCTACAGACTGGGAAAAAGTATTTGCCAACACCAGGTCAGACAAAGGTTTAACATCTTGGATCTACAAGGAACTCAAACGTGCTGAAAAGAAAAAAACAAACAACCCCATTATAAAATGGGCAAGATATATGAACAGACACTTCACAAAGTAAGACGTCCGAGCAGCCAACAGACACATGAAGTAATGTTCAACCTCACTAATCATCAGGGAGATGCAAATCAAAACCACACTGAGATACCACCTAACTCTAGTCAGAATGGCAATTATCAACAACTCAAAAAATAACAGCTGCTGGAGAGGGTGTGGTGAAAAGGGAACACTTCTACACTGTTGGTGGAAGTGTAAACTAGTGCAACCTATGTGGAAAGCAGTGTGGCTATTCCTAGAAGGTCTAAATATCAACCTCCCATATGACCCCGCACTCCCCCTACTGGGAATATATCCTGAAGAACTCAAATCACTCTATAAAAAAGATACCTGCACACGTGTGTTTATCACAGCAATGTTCACAATAGCAAGAACCTGGAAGCAACCATGCTCCCCATCAAAAGAGGATTGGATTAAAAAATGTGGTACATATACACGATGGAATACTATGCAGCCATAAAAAAGAACAAAATCATGAATTTCGCAGCAACCTGGATGGAACTAGAGTCTATAATACTGAGTGACCTCTCAGAGAAACAAAGATCCGAATATCACATATTCTCACTCATATAATAGACCTTGAACATCCAATGTAATAGTATAAGAAAATGACTGACAGTAGTGGGAAACTATGGTGGAGGGAGGGAGATGGGATTAACGGTAGCAAATATCTGTCTGGGGACAGGGAAACACCTCTTATCAACAGGGTGCCTGAATAAAACGTATTTGTATACCTAACCCTTAACTGTACCCCACGACATCATAATAAAAAATATTGATTAAAAAAAATCTAAAAAAATACAACAATATAAAAAGAGTTTGAAGTGAAGAGGTATTTGTGTGTGTGTGTGTGTGTGTGTGTGTGTGTGTGTGTGTGTGTGTGTGTGTGTGTTGGAGTCTCACGCAGTTGCCCAGCATGGAGTGCACTGCCCACCGTAGCCTCGACCTGCTGGGCTCCAGCAATCCTTCCTCCTCAGCCTTCCATGTAGCTGGAACTACAGGCGTGCGCTACCAAGCCCGGATAATTTTTTGATTTATTGTAAAGGTGAGGTCTCGCCAAATTGCCCAGGTGGGTCTCGAACCCACAGGCTCAGGCAATCCACTCACCTCGGCCTCCCAAAGCGCGGGATTACGCCTGAGCCACTGAGTCCGGCCAAAAAGGCATTTCTGAACAATTCAAACTCAGGTATTCTGCATACACAAAGCTAGAAAAAATACATTTTCACAGGAAGCATATACATGCTTGGTTTTGACTGATAATAAAAAGTTATCCTTGGACAATATGTGAATGTGTCTTGGTATTTTACTGGTATTTTACTTCATGTATCTGTATTCAATTTAGGAAATTAGAAGCTGGCTTTGAACTATGTAAAAATGATGTCAATAAATATAAATGGAAAAAAAAATTAACCTAACTGGGAAAAGAAATACAATCACTCAAACTGATCATTTTTTATTTTGTAGAAAAAATACTGATATAATTAGCTGAAATTCCTAAGTAAATCTAATGCTTTATCATTGTGAAGGTATAGTCAGTGTAACTAAAATATCATCCAGACAAATAAGTTGTTCATGTGAACACTGGACTTCCAATTCTGGCACTTATAAGATAAGTGACTTTTACCAAGCCATTTAAGTTGGCTGCTATTCACTTAGCTCATTTATAAAATGGAAATAAAATATCTTTTTCAAAGAGTTGTGCTAAATTTTAATTGAATTGCAATGATTTTGTGTGGACCCACTAGCTGTCACATCCAGAAATCCCCTCTTTCCTTCCCCAGTGAAGGTCTCTTTGCTGATTCAGATACATTGATTAAATCACATTCTTATGACTTTTATGTTTTATTATCTATGCCAATGATAGATAATGGATAGATAAGTAGAAAACAACCTAATTCGAGGCTGAGATTTTGAGTGAATTAAATACTTTTAATTTAATATCATTCATGTAACTTAATCAGCCAAAAAAGTGGTTGCATTAAATATACATATATTCATATATATTTATTTACAAATATACATGCATATATGTGTGTGTATATAAAATTCCTGACATTCATAAGCATACACTACCCTTTTAAAGTTTTATATTGATAAATTTGTGAACTAATTTTCCTTCATGAGCCACTCATTCAATAATAATTTTACTGATGTTGGGGTATATTTACTATGTATCAGGGATACTACTAAGATACAGAAGATATAACAACACTTTATGCTTATATTGTTACGGGGCAAGAGGTAATACCCCAATTTACGAACACTTATGCCATGAGAGAGGTAAATATAGGTTGTAAGGGCTCTGCTCTCTTCAGCATTGATTGTGGTAGGGGTGGGTATGGGAAGAAGACTGTCACATAGGGTAAGATTGCCACTTGCTTGCATGATGCCCTTTTATAAGTTATCACAGGGTACCTCTGCCTCAGTGAAGCCCATTCCCAAGCCAGGGAATAAGGCTGGGTGAGTTGAATGCCAACTGAATTTCATCTCTAATTAGTCTCCTTGTCATGGTCTTCTGTACGATATAAACAAAGCACAACAGACCTCTGTTGTCCTAGATTAGGGATTATAACCCAGTTTTGTCTTGGCAATGGCACTGAAGATCGTTGCCACTGTGGATGTGAGCAGTGAAGAAAATGCCGTAGTAGAGGATGCAGCTAGGATAGAACTGTAATTCCACATTCAGTCTGATAAGCCTCTCTGCTTTGTAGGTTCCTCCTCTGAATGGGGTATGGATTTCCTATCAGCCACTGTCTAGAAAAATGTTGATATAAGCAAAGTTACCTCAAACCCCTACTCCCCTGTGGTTTCTGCCTGGGCTCACTGATTTTCTGACTATTTTTGTTCTGTTCATGGTTTATCCTCTAAATATGCGATTTTAAAATCATTTTTACTACAGTAAATCTTTTCTCAACAATATTGAACAAGAAACTCCAGTAAAGTAAATGAACATTAGCTAGCCCTAGTACCACGTGTCTATCTGCACCCCTCCCCTCAGGTACCTTGGACACATCACCAGGGACCAGCACACATGCTTCTCTAAACTCTCAAGGTTCTCTTTACTGGTTCCACCAACAATTCATCGATCTCTTTCTTTCAGACTGTGCTTTTTCTCTTGAAGATCTAAAATATATACTTAAACTAAAGTATTAATAGCTTCTCCTTACTTATGAATTATTTTAACAAGTTTTCAATGCCTTAAACTAAAAATCAAGTTCCAAGGGGGGGAAATATTATTTTATATATATAAATGTTTGTTTGGTTTTGTTGAGTTGGAGTCTCACTCTGTCGCCTAGACTGGAGTGCAGTGGCCGCTCCTGGCTACCGCAGCCTCGACCTGCTGGGCTCCGGCGATCCTTCCGCCTCAGCCTTCTGAGTAGCCGGAATTACAGGCATGCGTTACCACGCCCGGCTGATTTTTTGATTTATTGTAGAGATGAGGTCTCACTGCCCAGGCAGTTCTTGAATCCACGGGCTTTACCTAAAGGAGCTGATTTTGAACCTATTTTCAAGTGACTGTACTTGCTCCAATCATAAGGCCCTTAGTAAAATGCTCAGCACCTGTGATTGATCAAATTTGTTAATATCATCAAGACTGAGGTTCTTTACCTGCAAGTGTTCACACTAAGTTATTACACTTAATCATCCTAGTTATCAATCATAGTACCCATACAAAATAGATTATTATTATCATACTCATAACTGAGGCTCATGCGAGTTAAAATACAAATGCTAAACCATGATAGAAATAATGAACTGACTGACCATAGTTTTGGGAAAACAATTTTTTCTTACCATATATTTATTTGAATTAACTATGATTTTCAGATAAGTAAAATACAATATTGACATCAAACCTTATAGCAGCTTCTATCTTGGAATGCAGACTCTACATTGATTAGGCAAACTCAGTCCTGCAGATTTTTTTTTTAAGTTAAAGCAACATGGGGTTTATAGCAAAGCAATAAGGCAATCCTTTCACTTGCCAATATGCTTTAGGTGGAGTGCATACACCTTTAATCAAAACATTTCTTATTTACAGACATATGCTTAAACATGCAGTTTGAAACTCTTATATTTGGTCCTGTGGTCCTTAACATGTTGCAAACATTATTGACTCATAGTTTCTCACCCAGTGTCTTCTTACTGCTTATTATACATTGACTCATCTTTCTGTGTTCCTCAGATTAGAGTAGGTTCTACAGAATATATGAGTGCATGCCTCCAATGATGCCGTAACAGTTCTAAGAAAATCACACATTTGTGTGCCGGCCATGTTTGTGTGAATGCTAGAAAAGTGAATTTCTTTAACCATACCAATGAATTTTGTTAAATGTTATTAATCTCACAATTTATGTTTTAATAATGTTTCTTTTCCACAAGTGATTTCTACAATGAAAATGTATGAAATCATTTATATTCAATGAGATAAGCTGACTTTACAGGTTAATGTGCTTGCATTCCAAAGCTAAACTCTATCATTTTAGTCAATTAACTTTTTGTCCTTTGTTCAAAGTCCAGAAATGATAAGAAGTTACTTTGTTACTTTATCCAGTCTGAGAATTTCTCTGAAGTTGTAATTGCTGTACTGAACATTTTAGATTTATTGCATTGCACTTTACCAGTCTTGAAGAGGCAACATGATATCGATATAAGTGGAATTTTCCTTAATGGATTTTATCTGGTGGTCAAGACCTTTTTAAAGTAATAGAACTAAGGTCTTAGTGTCCATCTGATACAAATAACTGAGCTAAAAGAAAAAGGAGTTTTGATTAATACTCTTTTACAAATGCAAGAGTATGCTTTTACTGTACATGCAAAAACTAAAGATTGAATCTGAGTGAGCAACTGTAATGACAATTTGTCACACACCTAAATACCAGGAATTTCACATCTCCTGCCTGTTTCAACCGATTCTTAACTAGTTTATTGCCACTAAAATTAATTGTAAATGAAATAACCATATGATGTGACATTGGCATTTTGCATTTAGAAGATCAGTTTTGAAATTGGAACCCACGCTCCTGAAATTGGCATTCATGGATGAAAATCTGTTCTTTAGATTGCTCTAAACTTTTCTCCTGTGGTCTTCTATAAGTGACCTATGCTGTCATTTGGGTCTCTAGAAATGTCATGTCCTTTTCTGAACTCCAATTATCTTTATGATCTTGATCAATTATTTGGCATTTATTGTTTATATCCTTGGATACTTAGGTTTCAGCAAAGACCATATACTCTTGTCAGTAACCCAAACTACTGTTAGTGATACTAATGAGGAAAATAAACCAAGACCTTAAAAATGCACTCTACAATAGATTGAGTGGTATTTAAGGCTCTTTAAATGTCACAACAAAACAGGACTGACCTTATTTGAAGAGGTTTTACTAGACAAATAGGGGACATTTGAGGCTTTAAAACTGATATATTTTTGTTCTGTTTTGTTTACACAAGAACACTGTTACATGGGGCCAACTATTAGTAAAGCTAGAACTTAATCCAAACAGCATAATTAGTATTAAGTGAAGAAATGTGTATGGGCAGCTATACAGCAAGAATCATATATTGATATTCCTGATAAAAACTTTAGTTCTGGTTACTTCATTGGTTCACACAAACACTTTAAATGCAATATCCACAGCAGAACTACTAGCTATCTTAAGAAACTGAAATAGAATGGCTCAATTTTTAGCTATGTTGTTCAAAACTTATTGCTCAGTGATAATATTTAACATACCATTGACTAAATAAAAATGAAAACCCACCACTCTTGTAAAATATTTTAATGTTAATAACACTAATAATTAGTTCTGTGTAATTTGTAAAATAAAAATCTCTAATATCAAGATTTTGGGTTGAAATCAGCTAAAATAACTTTAGTGTTAATCATAATTTATTAATAAAATAATGTGAAGAAAATATAAAACAAAAATAAATGTTAAAATATTACAATAAAATATAATTTAAAAAATTAAAATATTTTATAAAGGTATTTTATTGTAAATATTGAGAAAATGTTTAACACGTTAATGATGCTTTGTTTTTGTTATTCATCTCAAGTTATTAAAATGAACATAATACATATAAACTATTTTCACACAATTATAAAAATATCTTAGAAATGATTAAGAGTGCAACTGAACTTCAAAGGGATGGGCCCAGAGTTGTTGTAGAAGAATCGTGAAATATGATGCAATTTGATCTCATGAGAGAGCAAGAATCACAAGGAAACAGAAGCTCCTTTGCTTGCAGGATCCATTTGAGTACTCAATTAATTAGACAGCATTGAAAAACCAGAATTCATATATCTATTCCAATTCATTCCTTTATTTATTTGGAACATGTTATATATATTAAAATTCATGTACATATACTGCTTATTTTTATATTATGCACATACATGGCAGAACTGTGTATTATACACATGCATGGCTCTTTTTTTTACAACAGAATGCTGAGAATAGAGTTTAAAATGTGGAGGGAATGCTGAAATTTAAAAAAATACTATTTAGGCCGGGTTTGGTGGCTCAGCCTGTAATCCCGCGCCTTTGGGAGGCTGAGGTGAGTGGATTGTCTGAGCCCGCGGGTTCGAGACCCGCCTGGGCAGCGAGACCTCATCTCTGCAATAAATCAAAAAATCAGCTGGGTGTGGTAGCGCATGCCTGTAATTCCGGCTACTTGGAAAGCTGAGGCAGAAGGATCGCCGGAGCTCAGCAGGAGAAGCTTCGGTGGCCAGGAGCGGCCACTGCACTCCAGTCTGGGCAACCAAGTGAGACTCCAACTCAAAAAAAAAAAAAAAAAAAAATACTATTTAAAAAAAATCACAGTAAAAAGTAGATGGTAAATTTAGAGGTAGGCTTGGACAAGGAGAATATTGCAGTGTCCACATAGATTGGTTTTTGTTAAGAAGGAAGAAAATAAAACAAAACAAAGTAGTAATTAAAAGGTGACAAAATTGTATAATACCCTGACTGTGACCAAATATAGCATCAACTGTGAGTTACAGATGGACAGATAGACATTATTTGCTTACAAATGTATTATTCTGAGAAGACACAATCACTTATGTAGTATTCTGACCAAGAATGTGTAGCCTCAATCTACTTATAAGAATACATCTGGCAAAGATAAATTGAGAAATACTTTATTTATAAAAATAAATAGTAAAGCACTGCTTTCATAAAAATGTGAAGGTCAAATGACAAAATGTTCCAAATTAAACAGGCTAAAAGACATGATAACCAATTATAATACCTGACTGTAAATGAGATCCTGTACTGGATAAGTGGAAATGCTGTGAGAATATTAAATCAATCAACAAATTTGGAATATGGGTAGTAACTTAGATAACAGTAATTATATAAAGTTATGATGTTTCTAAATGTACTGTGGTAATATAATACCTAACTTCTTAGAAAATGTACATAGAAATATTTATGGGTAAAGGACCATGATGTATGCAACATACCACCAAATAGTTCAAACATCATATAAGTGTAAATCTATATACAGTGAATAAGAGAAAAAAGCACACAAAAAATAAGTGATAAAGCAAATAAGGCAAACTGATAACAGTGGGTGAATTTTAATAAATAAATTAATGTTTCTTAAACTATTTTTATTTTTGCAAGTTTTTACAATTTTGAAGTAACTTTTAACTAAAATTTGTAAGACTAAGAATTTGGGGGATTGAAGAAGTATACAAGAAATACATAGGTAAACTCTTTGTAAAAACATACACATATGCATACACTCAGACTGTGAGAGTTAATTTTAGGTGTAAATCTGACTGGGCCTGTTTATTTTGGTGAGGGTATTTTAGAGTGAGTTTATCATTTAAATTGATAGACAGAAAAGCAGATTTCCCTTCCTAATGTGGAAGGTCTTATGCACACAGCTGAAGCCCTGAGTAGAACAAAAGGCTAAGATTCCCTAGAATAAAGGGGAATGTCTTTTGCCTGAATACCTTCCAGTTAGACATTGATTTTTGGATTAAAACTTGAATGCTGACTCTACCAGTGTCTCAAGATTTCAACCTATTGGGCTGGAGCTACACCATTGGCTCTCTTGGTTCTCAGGCTTTGGACTTGAACCAGACCTACACTATCAACTCTGGATTTCCAGGAAACTGCTCTTGGGATTTGCCAGTCTCCACAATTACATAAGTAAATTCTTTACAATAAAGCTATTCATCTATCTGTCTGTCTCTCTGCCTGACTGCCTACACATCATACTGCACTGTTTTTATGGAGAATCTTGTATATATATTTTACATAATAGTATAATGAATTATTTGACTGTGCAGAATAGATGATTGCATCAGAGTTTCTATTTTATTTAGAAAAAAATGGTCTAATCTACATTGTTGGAGTGTCTCATAACACAGTTCTTGTGTGTGTGTGTGTGTGTGTGTGTGTGTGTGTGTGTGTGTGTATACATATATATATATATTTTTTTTTAATCTACTTTCACTCCTTTGGGAGATCATCCAGACTTCTGGCTTAAGTCCTATGTCTGCTGGCAGCTATCAAATTTGACTGTATCCCAGATTTCTCTCTTGAATTACACGCATTATATTCAGCTGCCTACTCAATATTACAGCTTAGATTCAGCATTTCAAACATAATATTTTAATGTATATACCTTTAAAAATATGGTTTGAAACAAAATCATTTTGCCTCCTTTGCACTTTGGAGTTGTGCCTACATCCAGTTAAATAAACTTCAGAGACATTAGGAAAAGCACTGGGGAAGGAATGCAGACAGACACTCTAGTGCATTCTTGATTGGGATACTGGAAATCTGCGGAACTGTTCATCACAGCTGCACTAAAATAAATTGGGCCAAGAGAGGTTAAACCACAAGCATCTGCTGCATTGTCTTAAACCAGACTCTTTTTGTTGCTGTTGTTGTTTTGCTTGTTTTTTGTTTTTAATATGCTATTTTAATTATTTATTGATGCATGAGAAATTAACACAAAACAGTGACTTAAAGCAATAAACATTTATTTTCCTACACAGAGATGGCTTAACCTATTGTTTCTAGTTCAGGTTATCACATGAGTTTGCAGTTAAGACCTTGCCTGGGGCTGCAGTATCAGTCAAAGGTGATTTTACACATATATGACACACTTCATAAAAATAAATAAAAGCTCCAAACTGTAAAATTGTAAAGTTTGGAGAAGAATTTGGCAAATTATCTAAAAATTACACTAAAAAATGATTACTAACTTCTGTTTAGTTTCTGTTACATGGCAGACATGACATCTGTGGCTCACCATTTAAAGTATTTCTTATTGTGAGTCTGATAATGACTGTCAGATAAAAGTATTCACATTTTAATAATGAAATAGCTCCACTTATAAAAACAGCTAATGTATCATGGATATACATCTATTAATAATTAACACATGCGTAACTTTACTGTAGATAATGTATTTATCTGTGAATTATAATTTGTGTACTTTATGTTATAGAACTTCCACATATATTTAAAATACTATGCTTTTACTGCTGTGATATATTATAAAGTTCAAGCTTTTATGATTTCAGGATGTATAGAGTTATTAAGGAATAACTGTGTCTTTAAAATTAGAAAAATCAATAGATATTTGGGTATAACTAATTTAGCTAGCCAATCCCTCTTTAAAGCCCCAAAATATATACGTCTAGTTTCAAATATAAGCCCCTTAATGAAGAAATATTCACTTGCTCACTGTACACCTCACCAAGCATAGAGGAAGGCCTAAATATGTTTTGCTGTTGCTACAAATGTGAATACAAGGAATTGAAAGAAAGATCAATAACTCCAAGGTTTTGCATGTACAACTGGAAGAAATAAAAGATAATTTAAAAAGTGTAAAAAACTGCATGATCAATAGATTCCCATGGTAGATGCATACAAACATCTAAGCTGATTTTTTAAATCAAGAAACTCTAGAATTTAAGAAGCAATGATCAGTAAAGCAATTATTAGTCATTGTCCAATGAATTTGCAATTGTGTCAAATTATGTTGAGCTTGATAAAAACAGTTTGGTAAAATGGTAAGAAAATCTTCATTCATTTGAGGTAAAATAGAAATGAGCGAAGTAAACTGATCGTAATAGGTTTCGAAAATAATAAGGAAGAAATTGACTATAAAGTACAGATTGAAGCAATAACTAGTGAAGGATATTGAGAGAAGAGAGGCTTTCCTAAAGAAGGCAGGTATTATATACTGCATGTATGCTGATTGAAATAATCCAGTTGAAATATTAACATTAATGATAAAGGGAAGAGAAACAAGAATAGCCCCTGTGATGCCCTTGAGAAGGAAAGAGATAGGTGGTGTTTATGCAAAAGTGGAGCATGGTTTCCTAACTGTTCTAAAAATAAAAATATCAGAGGGCATGTTTAAAGATGCAAATACAGTGATGTAATTTTTGGAGCAGGCTGGTGGAAATCATTTTTTGAGTATTTATATTTTCTGATTGAAAATAGCACCTTTATCTCTGGGTGGCTGAAGAGATGTAAGTAGATAAAAGTTTTAAAAGAGAGAGAAATTTGTCTAAGAGTGAATATATATTCTGCAAATATCATAGAATTGATGGATCAAGTAGATGTGATTTCTATTTGATTTTGGTGGTCATAAATGTAAAGTGAGAACAATGATCAGGGTTGTGCATTTTCCTCCTGCTGTGTTAAGCTGTCCTAAGGAAAATGTAATGTAGACAGAAAATTGAATTTAACAAAGTTGGAGTTTTTCCAGAATGGAATAAAAGAGGATAAGGATGATTATAATAATATTAATTCATGTGGACTAGATTAGTAGAGAAGTGAGGATATGAAGGAACTGGTGAACCCTGGTAACTAAGTCAATATATTAAAATTTCAAGAAGACTGAGGGGAATAAGGAGAGTGTGCCCAAGAGTTCCTAATAGACTCTTTCACAATAATAATGTAAAGAAAATGTTTTTAATTATAAGGGAGAAGCCTAAGTTACAACCAAAAAGAGAAAAGATGGAGGGCAAGACCAATACAGAGGACCTCAAGTTTTCAAGAGGCCAGATTATGGAAAAGTTATTTTACTCAACACTTAAAACAGAAAATATTATATCAGAATTAATGTTGAGTGTCATTTGAAGTTATGATCTCCAAATCTTATGGATTTTAGAGAGAAGAAAAGAACAATTATCTCGAGGACCAAAGAGGACACCTTTCCCAATGTCAGGACCCATTGTTGGAAGAACTTCTGGCTAAAGGACAGTTCGCTCAGTGAAAAGTCAATCTTAATTAGACAAGGTGAAAAGAGATTGAGCATACAGGAGATGACAGACTGTGAGTTTCAGAGGACAGAGTGGAAAAATTTGGGGAGCTAGAGAGTTGTGTGAATTGGAGACAGTAGCATTTATAAAGGTCTAGAGATGACTGTGTATTTGGTGACCCTGATGGGAATTGTCATGGTATTTTAGGCAGATTCTGTTGGCTTTGATGTGGATATTATGGAAATGAGCTTATTTCCTGATACATGGAGCTCTGTGACTTCTTCTTAACTTAGAACACTGTGAAATGAAATGTTTTGTTCTTTTTTTAAAGTCATGTATATTAGTGCAGGGTGTATATTATATATACAAAAAGAGCACACATATCAACATATTAAAATATTCAGATAATAAATATGTGAATGTTATCCACAAATCAATAAAATGTCATCACTGTGGTTATACACGAAAGAAATTCTTCAAAGCCATAAATATCCCTTCATCTCCATCACCTAAAGGACTCCCAGCTATTATCTTTTTTTTTTCTTTGTGAGACTACTTCATAGTTTCTAAGTGATCGAATGGTATCAATTCTTGCTGGTTTTCAATTTTTCATCCTCATTTAAACTAGAGAAATCATTTAGAAACACACATGATCATGTGATATTTACTTATTAAAAGATTTTATGCTTTTCCGCTTTAATTCAGGACAAAAAATTATATTTATTTAAGCAGTATTCAAAAATCTCTGCAAAAGTTTGCACTTACTGAGTGTTCAAGCCTCCTTTCTTTCTCTCTCTCTCTCACATTTACTTTTTTTTTTTAACTCCAGGTTCCTCTCATTATGGACACTTTACACTTGTGGTTACTTCTATGTCTTAGCCCCTATCTTTTTCAAGTTAATATCTTCATATCTACATCAAAGTCCAATCAGCATTTCCAAAGAGAAAACTTTCTTGTCTTGCTTGAGTGCATCAACACCATAGCAGATACTTGTGAGATGCCAAATATCTCTCATTCATAAGACTTGCTTACTTTGCAATGTTATATTTACTTGAATAGCTATATGAAAAATATCACTAGTTCCCTATGCACTCTAAACTCCAGATGACTCTCAAGTTATGCCTCTCTTTTTGATATTATTCAAACAGGTCCTGGGCATCCATTTTGCTTGTAGTTATTATATCAATTAATTGGCAAATTAATCTTTTCCTTACCTTAAAGATATCTGAAAATGCATTCAGTGAAACCCAAAGGTAAGATAAAAGGATACCAGACTTGGATATGTTTGCCTGATGGCCATTTAAGAGAATAATAATAATAAAAAAGAAACCCTACAATAGAGTAGAGAAAGAAAAAAGATCAGAGAAGGTGTTTTTAGGAATAAAGTTATCTTTTCTGTATTTGAAACTCAGCCAGTACAGTTAAGATATAATAACAAGGATCAATTCTGTTGTTGATGCTTCTTTCCTTTTCCACATAGGTAAATAAATTTAATTTCGCCTTCCTCACATTTCGCATATTCAATATGGGCTGCATATTGAAAAAAACAACCTACTTAAACTGGTCTTAACTGTCAGCTGTTTAGAGACCAGAAAATTTTCTTATAGAAAAACTTTATGTGCCAATGATTTAGACCTGTTCCACTTTAAATGGAGTGTTTACACTGGCCTTGAATAATACTGTCCAAAGTGCAATATTGAGCCACAGTAAAAAGGTCACACTGCTTTCTCTTCACAATTCCCTTAGCTGCATTTGTTTCTTTTTTTAAAATCTTTTTATTTTTCTTAAAAGTCCCTAGTACACTCACTTTGAAGCTCTCCAAGCATTTGAAAATATACCAGTAAAATATAGTTTAGTGAAAAAAGTTTAAATTGTTAGAGATAAAGACATATTCAGAAGAGATAGTGTTCCTTTTTATAATTCTCAGAAAAATTCATCCTCTGCATAATCCCTTATTGGTTTTGAAATCAGGTTTTTATAATCTTGTGACAAAGAAAGGGATCAAAAATCTAGACAACATTAATTTGGAGGTATTAGTTTGTATGTTTCTAGAAAATCTTTCTTTCTTGGAAATACACAAGTATTCTTGTAAAGAGTGATTAAATTTGAGTACATGTGTGATTTTATGACTGTTGGGTAATTTATACTTATTCAAAAGTATGCACTGCACAAGGATGTGACATTGTTATTAAGTTTTACACATCATATATATTACCTTATTAGAATATTATTTTTGATATATTTATGTTTGCTTATTGTAAGTTTTTTAGCTTTTTAAAAATATTGCTAAATGATATATACTTTCTTCTGTTTTTAAAGAATCTTAGAAAATGCAGGTGACACTTTAAGATAAATCAAAGTAGGCAATCAATTCCCGATCAAAATCCCAGGTGCCCATGCCATAAGAGATAAGATAGACAAGTGAGACCTCATTAAACTGAATAGCTTCTGCAAAGCAAATGAAACCATCAAGAGAGTGGGGAGACAGTCCATAGAATGAAAAAAAAAATTGCCAACTATATATCTGACAAAGGCCTAACCTCCAGGATCTTACAAGGAACTCAAACATGACAAAAGGAAAAACCAAACAGCCCCATAAAAAGTGGACAAAAACCACGAATAGATGCTTCTCAAAAGACAGCATTAGAGCAACCAACAAGCACATTGAAAAATGTTCAGCCTCACTAGTTATCAGAGAAATGCAAATCAAAACCACATTGAGATAACACCTGATCCAGGTAGGAATGGCCATCATTAATAAAACAAACAACAACAGAGGCTGGCAAGGATGTGAAGAAAAGGAAACACTATTACACTGCTGGTGGGAATGCAAACTAGCTCAATTTTGAAAAGAACTAGAAATTGACCTTCCATATGACCCAGCAATCCCCCTTCTGGGAATATACCCAGAGGACCTCAAATCATGCCACAAAAAAAATACCTGCACACATGTTTGTTGTAGCACTATTCATAATAGCAAAAGCCTGGAAACAACCTTGCTGTCCATCGAGACTGGACTGGATAAAAAGAAAGTGGTACATATACACAATGGAGTATTATGCAGCCACAAAAAAGGATAAAGTTCTTCACAGAAACTTGGACTTCACAGACTTCACAGAAACTTGGATGAATTTAGAGTCACTCATACTCAGTGATCTATCAAAGACACAAAGAACAGAGTACCACATGTTCTCACTCAAAAGTAGATCTTGAACATTTACCATAATACTACTAGACAGAGATTAGCAGTAGCGGGATACGACCATGGTAAATGGGGGGACACAATATCAATAAAGTGACACTATCTCAAACCAAAGTGGGGACCAAAGGGAGGCCCAAACGTTACCTGTACGAAGACCACTTGTATACTTAATCCTGAAATGCACCCCACACCTTTAAAATAAAATAAAATAAGAAAGAGTGAAATTTAGGATAAAAAGAGAAAGCCTAAGCAGGTTGCAAATAATCTGTGTAGGTTATAAGATTTGTAAACAGAGAATATATGGAAAAAAAAGTATAAGATTGAATTGGCTATAATTGAAAGAAAATTATTTGTAAAAAAAAACAAAAATAAAGGGAATTTAAGATAAATTTTGTTTGGAGTATATATATGCATATTTAACTTAAAGGGGGATATATAACACTTTTATGTAGATTGAACTAATTGAATTATATATGGTTAAAATTAGCGGCAATTAAAAGAAAGAGGTCATTGAATTTAGAGTATCAACAAAACATGTCTTAGAACCTTTCATATACATTTTTAGAGAATTGAGGAATTTCAGCTCTGATCTTTGTATTTCTGTGTCACATGATATTATCCTCCATTTCATATCAAGAGCCAGTGTCCATTTACCTGTCCGTCTGACTTGTGGCTTTAAGTGAGATCTAACCTTCTGGATAGAACGTACAGTAAAGCAGGTCCAAGTGTAAGAATTCTGGTCAGATGTCAAGCAATATTTATAATCTTAGTGTCTTGTCAAAGACACACACACACACACACACACACACACACACACGCACGCGCACACACACACACACACACACACACATTAGCATTCAAAATAAATTTTGTTTTTAATTCTCAGCAATTTTTCTTTATATGAATAATTTCTTTTTGTTTTCTTCAATTTCACAAAATGTCATGTGTCTGTGCATGATTAATTTTAAAGGTTAGGGTGTACTTATTTAAAATACTGTTGAGGTAACCTCTGAAAATTTCAATGTGTTGTTGGGGTAGAGTCAGGAGATGTTCACACTAGACAGCGAGTGCTGATTTTGCACAACTCTTTCCAACTCTGTTTTCAGTGACTTCATGTTGGTGACTTGAAATCAGTTCTGAAGGAAGTATTTACACTAACCAAAAATCGCAAACACTATAAATCAGTATACACAGATGTATATTCACATCTTTTAAAACCCTATGTCTATATCACAAGTTTCAGGATTACATATTTAAGAAACCAATGCCTTAGCTTTCATGTGAAAATTTGGCAAGATTGTGAATTTAAATGTTGTAAATCAGTAGCATTCACATTAAATTTTATTTTTAATTCTCAGTTACATTAGCCCTATGGCTAGCAAGAAATAAGATACTGTTTGGGAATTGTCATAAGAACTCTCTTCGCAGATTGTGACTTGAGTTGGAAGTCAATGAACCCAGTCTTGTTATTTTATTTCTGTAATTACTCAAGTGCACTCAAAAAATACATCCCATACCAAATGGCATATAGTCATATTATCACCACAGAAATCAAGTGCAAGCATCCAATTGGACTTCCAAAGCATGTGCTTTATTTGGTATCTTTTATAATCAATCGCGGGTGGTAAGTAGATGAATTGTGTTGCTGTTACATGACATGATTACTAGCATCCCATTTTCCATTGATATGAAAGTCAGCATTGAGCTAAGCTGAAGGGTACAACCAAACCAATTCTAGATGCCCATCACTGAGCCTATATACTGAGATTAATATGGGTACCAATTCTGTAATAGTTAAGGTTAATTAGCAGGGAGAAACCATGAAGAAATTTGAGCAGAGAAAGTTTAACGTAAAGAATAATTGACAGGAGTTTGTAGAAATGGCAAATTGACTAACAAGAGTTACGGAGAACTTTAAAGAACACAGCAAAAGTAGATGTAGGGATCAGTTACTACTGAAATGGTTGAGGTAGAAACACCCAAGGAAGAGACTTCCTCACCACGCAAAACTAGAATGCATGTCTTTTTGGAGGGGTCATATCCATAAATTACTGGATGCCACATAAGTGGCTGAGGTGCTTTGATGGTATGACTTGCTGACGATTCTTTTTTCCCTAGGTTGCGGGAAAAGCCATCCACAGAAAGGGACTGTGCTTGAAAACTCCCTGTAAAGTCACCTGTATGAACGCTGGGATGTCTGTCCATGGAACGGTGTCCCATCTGTGGCATCTCACTACAAAACTTCCACGGGAAATGCCAGGGGGATTTGCTAGCGATTAGTATTGTTTTCATCTGCTATCAGAAACAACCAGATGGGGCAGATCTGCAGGGGCTGAATGCTTGAGAAAATATATGATGCAAAGTCAGGTGCTGCAGAAAACTGTGCCCTTCAAGAAACTAGTGGAGAAAGAAGCCATGCACTTTCAATAAGCCATCTGTTGGAGGAAGTGTATTTTGCTGTAGCCCAGAGGTGGAGAAAATTGCAGATTAAGGAGCCAAGTGTTGGAAAAAGCACACTCTGTAGATCTGGCAAGTGAGACACAATGTCACCAAAAAGAGAAAGCTCCTTCCTCCTCTTGTGCCTCTCAAGTGCCCTCTACTAACATGGCTTAACATGGCTTAACATGGTGTCAGCTGGCAAATAAATATATTTATTAAACCCACCCTACTTCCATTTTCCCAGAACAGTTTAAAAAAAAAAGATTTTGGAGGTGAGAGGTAATATATTTAAAACAGGCACAAGAATTAAAGGAATTATATGACATTCAAATCTAAAGAGCCAAAATAGACTCCAATTGACTTTCTCAACACACTCTAATGGAAGAGAACCGACTTTGGTGTAAATATGTGCCCTTCACCAAGTTATTTTCTAAATGTTGATTCCCAAACTTTAAAATGGGGGAATATTTATTATAATATGCTATGAATTGTAAAGAGCTCTAAACATGTAAGTTATCGCTTCTTTAATCATTATTATTAGAAAGATATTCCATAGGATATCATCACAATGGTTCCTGAAGAAATTTTGATGTATGAAATAAATTTGATACATTTCCTTCACTCTCACTTTGAATTATAAAATGTCATGCAGATACAGAGAAAGATTTTCTGACTGAATTCAACAGATTTTAAAAATATTTTGTACATTTTAGTAAGTACTAAAGAATAAATAGTCTTTGGGGGAATATGTGTGTCTTTACAAGAAGGCCATCAAGTCTATTTTTGAAAGAAAGGTGAAGAATGACCAAAAAAATAGTGTAACAGATGTTACACAAAGTGTGACCTTCATCTGGTCATTGACTTTAGCATTTTGATGTTTCAATGCAATGTGACTTTTCTGGCTTGTTGTTTATTACTAAATGTGAGCTAGGTACTAAAAGGTATAAGAGTGAAACATAATGCATAATTGTTAAAATATAATTTGAGAGTATTAAAGGTATATTAAACTTTTCTTCCTGAGAAATACATCATAAAGTCATCATCTCAGCCTTTTATTTTGTCCCAGATTTCAAGATATGTTTTCTTACCTAATAAAGCATTATGACCAAAGTAACAACATCCTTACTGCATCAACTATGAGCCATTATTTAATCAGAGAAGCAAAACAACTTGGTTATATGTTTTTGTTCCAGGAAATCAGCCTCATACAATTGCAGGAGCTTGTTTAGGAGTCTTTATAAGACTTTTTGTCTCCACATCTGAAGTGAGATCTTGAAGTCACAGGGCAAGCAGTTGATAAAAGAAAATAGATGGGAAGAGACAGATATTAAAAGCAGGCAGCAACAAGATAAGCAAGCTGGAACCCCAAACCGAATACAGTCATTCTTGTGCCTCTGACTTTGGTGGTAAAAGTATCCTGTAGAAACCAAGGTTCTGTCACAAAGCCAAACCTTGCCACTGAGTCAGAGAAGCTGAAGGGAAATAAAAAGGTAAGTAGAGCAGTTGTAGCCCTGGCTACTGCCCCATGGCAAGGAGATGCACCAGCAGACCAATGACTACATGTTTTGAGTGTGTGTGTGTGTGTGTGTGTGTGTGTTTTGTGTGGCAAAGTTACTGCTCCCATTCACCTTCCAAATCTCCCAAGAATCCTGTTTGTGTCCCAGCCTCATCAGAAACATACAAGATAGGGACTTTTCAAAAATTTAGCTCAGTCTAGTCAAGATGACAAATTACACATAATATGAGTTTTATTTTGTAAAATCAAAATATCAAGCATGGGCTTTGTTTGCCACTTTCAGAAAATTGATTTTTAAAAAATAAATGTATTTTTAATTGACAAATAATTACTGTACATATGTTTAGGGTACGTGTATCTTGATCTGAGTATATATAGTAGAAAATTGACTTTTGATTATTTCTTCAATGATCCCTGGGTATTGCCTCTTTAATATTTATTTTGAATATTTTATTTTTGATTGCTGTTAAATTAGCTTTTCAGTTCCCCTTCAGGAGAGACTGCTACAGAAAGCATAATTGATTGATAACCCCAGCCACTTTTCTACTGGAATTACCACTAAATGTGTTTCAAGGCCATGCATAATCTGACTTTTTCTCAGTCAATAACTAAGCCCAGTGGGGAAACTAGTGCCAGACCATTAGGATGGGATTCAGAGCTCCTCCACTGAGCTTTTTTAACTTAGGGAGTGCTCATTTGCCTAGCTGAAACTTTCTTAGAACTTGTATTGTAGTCTAACATTCTTCTTACCCAATTATTTCTCTTTTTTACCTCTCGCTGGTAACAGAAGACTGTTCCATTCTCCTCTTCCTCTCTGCCTACTCTCACTTCTTTCCTTTATCCTATACAGGTGTGCTTTCTGTAAATCTCTTGCATATCTAATCCCATTTTATTTGTCCATATTCCACTACTAACTATTTTATTCAAGAACTAGGATGTCTAAAATGGCACTGTTGTGGAAGATAAAAACAATGAAGGTGTCCCTAACAAGCATACCTTCAATTACAAGACAAAAGATACAAAGAAGTGATCAATTATATAGATGAGGTCATTTCATCTTGTGTCTTACATAGAAAGTTGTTGTAATAAAAACTTCATTTTGAATGTGAAGAGTCCCAGTTGCTTAAGTACTATATCTGATATAGGAAGAAAGTCTTTAAAGAACTTTACATAAAAAATAATCATATAATAATATCACATGAAAATCATTTAATTATATTGTCATAAAATAAAATTAAATAAAATTATTGAAACTGTTAGATCTATCATATAATTTACAAAAGCATATAGCTACAATGTATTTATACTAAGAAAAAATATATGAATGTTGCAATCTTGCTATAATTTTTCACAGAATTTCACAAAGTCATCAAAATAGTTTCACATTTGATGTTTAGAAAATAATTCATAAATATTAAATTTTACATTGAAGTTATTGCTATGTTCAAGCATCATTCTTCATATTTAAGCATTTTCTGAATTGTTAACCACATCATCTCCTTAGAGGTTTTTTGGATATCTCTAATTCTGCCAGGGTGTCATTTGTTCATATAACCCCAACTTCATCAAACCCTGTATTTCCTGCAAGATATGAAACTTTACTTTGAACCCTATTTGCATTCTTAGAATCTTCTAGATATCAAACAATAAATAAAACACTAAGTAAAAAAGATATGACCTTGCAAGTGAGAACACAGATTGAATTACTAGAGAAAAATATTTTTGGAGACAGCTTTATTAGAATTTAATTCATCAGTGTATCTTTTCATTTTTTGTGTGTATTTCCTCATTTATTATGTAGATCAGATATCAAATATAAAGTTAGTTATGGATCATTATATATATGCATTTTATTTAACATAGGATACAAGTAAAAAAGTATTTTTGAAAGCAATTTTTATTTTATCTATTTAGCAAAACAAAATCATTAATTTATAATTGCATCTCATTTTTAATTTTTTAATATTTCATATACTATATAAAGAGTTGTAAAGTTTGGGGGGAAATATGGAAAAAATACAAAGACTGTAGAAATAACCAAAAATCCCATCTTTGGTAAATAACCATTATGGACAGACTGATATACACTATTCTTTTTAGCAACGTGTTGCAAAAAGCTTTCTATGCAACTAAAGATGTTTCTGTAACAGAATTCTAATAGGTACATAATATTTATTACAGAAAATATATAATACTATAGGACAAATATGAGATAGTTATGATAACTTTGTACTTTAAAAAAAATTTCGGTCATTTTAATTCTGTGATGTGCATGTGAGTGTGAATAAGAAATGTAGCTCTGTATTCTAAATATTTAAAAAGGTGCCTCATCATTTATACAATAATTCATTTATTAATCAATGATAAGGTTTTCTACTTTGGTCATTTTAAAAACATTGATTTGCATATTTTTTGTTTCTTTTTAATAAATTTTTCTTAATGGACAATTACTTTGACAGTATTGCAACATTTACACATGGGAATTTTATAATATTTTTTTATTTGGTAATGTGAATCATTTCTACATTTTTTTGACAGTATCTTAGCTACATTTTTGTTCTATAGATAAGCTGTAGGAACTTTTAAAGTTCTTACTCTTTTATGAATTCCATTAATCATGCACTATAATTCATCAATTTGTTTAAAAGGCATAAAAAACTATAATATATTGATTCTTCAAATCAGGATATTAGTGTAATTTCTTACTTATCAACTTTTTGTTTATACATCTAATTAAAATTGTGTGCTTTTTGTGATCCTGATCAAGAAACTTTTTTGCTAATTTCACTTTTTTTCATTTTACATTTTGGGTATGTTTGACAATTTTTTAAAAAATCATAAATTTAAAAAGATATTTGCTGTAATACAAGAGTCACTGTTGTTGTCATATTCATTTTATAATTAGTGATCATCTTGAGTTCTTTCTCTTCAGCAAAAATTATTTTCTGTTAATTTTTTTCTTGAATAACTCTCAAATCATTTGCTAATTATGGCAAGTTTGTTTTCAGTAAACACACACAAACACTCACATTTCTTTTACTGTGTGTGTATATAAATATATATGTATGTATAATTACCATATTTTTATATATACAGTTTTGTCATTAAGCTACAACTTCTAGAAAAAAATCATGTGATAATTGTGAGAATAACTATATTTAACTTCATTTAGATTTTAACCTGATTCCTTATTATTTTTCCATTATATAAAATGTTTTCTCCTGGTTTGAAAGAGAACTTTCAATCATTTATCAGCTCTACACTAAATTTTAAATATTTTATTTTAAACACAAGTGAATGCAGAATTATTTTCTAACCGTTACAATTTCTGTGATAGTTCCTTTGCCCTATTGATAAGTTGCATTCTTTTCTGTTTTTTTTTTTCTCTCTCTTAGGTTGGTAGGTCTGTTTATTTATTTATAATTTAATTTCAAAATTTATTTCACTCAAGTTATTCATAAAAATATGAATGGTACTATCGCTTAAATCAGTGACAATTTTTCATATTTCATTTATTGAAGTTTTTCTCATTTTCTCCTTTATCTCTCATTATTTATCTAATCTATTGCCAAACAAAATCAGAATATAATTTTCAGTGTTAGAAATATTTTTAAAATTTAATAATTAATTTTTCAATTTATTTTAAAATGCCCTTACTTCTTCCTACACTCAGAATCTACTTCTCTTTTCTTTCCTTTCTTTTGTTATTTATTTCTTCTTTCCTTCCTCTCTCCCTCTCTCTTTCTCTCTCTTCTTTTTTTTATTAATACATAATATTTCTATTTATCATAGGGTAAATGAAACTGAACCCATCTCTCTGGACCCATCTGTGATATTTTGTTATAAGTATTCACTGTCTAATTACCATTTAAGGTATTTGGGGTGTACATCACCTCATGTATTTATTGTTTCTATGTGTTGGGAACATTTCCATTCTTTCATCTAGTTTTGAAACACACTGGAAATGTATCTGTTTGTATGTTTGTACCCATTAATAAACAATTGTTTATCCCTTTTCTCCACCCAAAAACCCTTCCCAGCCTCTGATATCTATTATCTATCATTCTACTCCCTTTGTGTAAGAGATCAATTGTTTTTAGCTTCCATATATGTGAGAACACGCTATATTTGTTTTTCTGTGCTTAGCTTATTTCACTTAACATGATGACTTTCAATTGATGCTGCAAATTACATGCTTTCTTTTTTTATTAAAGGACAGATAGTTTTCCATTTTGCATGCATGCCACACATTTTTATCCCTTTTAACTGTTGATCAGCACTTAGGTTGATATCATGCTTTTGCTTTTGTGACTAGTACTCTAATAAACAGGAAAACGCAAGTATCTCTTTGATAGACTGACTTATTTTCCTTTGATTAACGTCCAGTAGTAAGATTTCTGGGTTGTATGGTAGTTAAATTTTTAGTATTTTGAGAAATTTTCATACTATTTTCCATAATTCAAAATACAAACAGTATAAAAGAGTTCCTATTCCTCTGGATCCTCTCCACAATCTGTTATTATTATTTTTTTTCTGTTTAATAATAGCCATGCTAACTGGGATAAGATGATTTTTTTTTTTTTTTTTTTTTTTTGAGTTGGAGTCTCACTCTGTCGCCCAGACTGGAGTGCAATGGCCACTTCCGGCCACCGCAGCCTCGACCTGCTGGGCTCCGGCGATCCTTCCTTCTCAGCCTTCCAAGTAGCTGGAACTACAGGCGCGCGCTACCACACTCGGTTGCTTTTTTATTTATTGTAGAGATGAGGTCTCGCCAAGTTGCCCAGGCGGGTCTCCGAACCTGCGGGCTCAGGCAATCCACTCACCTCAGCCTCCCAAAAGCGCGGGATTACAGGCTGAGCCACCAAGCCCAGCCAGTAGGTCTTCTTTTAAGAAATGTCAATTAAGTTCCTTTGCTCACTTCTTAATGGGTTGCTTGTGTTCTTGCTGTTGAGTTGAGTTTCTTATATATTGTGGATATCAGTCTCTGGTTAGATGAGCAGTTTGCAATTATATTTTTCCCCAATCAATAAGTTGTCTCTTTACTCTGTTGGTTGTTTTCTGGGCTGTGCAAAACTTTTAAATGTAAGATAGTCCAATTTAGCTGTTTTTGTTTTCACTGCTTGTGCTTCTGAGACCTTTTCTAAGCCAGTATGGTAAAAGTGTGTCCTCCATGCTTTTCTTCTAGTGGTTTTATAATTTTGAGTCTTATGTTTAAGTCTTTAATTTATATTGAATTGATTTCTTGTAGATGGTGAAAGAGATGGGTTCAGTTTCATTTATCTGTATATGGACATCTAATTTTTAAGCACTTCTTATTGAAAAGAGTGCTCTTTCCCTAAATTTGTGTTATTCTGCTGCTTTTAGATCAATACCATGCTATTTTGGTTACTATAGCCTTATAATATATTTTGAAGTTAGATAATGTGATTCCTTCAGTTGGTTTTTTTTTGTTGTTGTTGTTGTTGTTCCCCTTAGGATTATTTGGTTTGCTTTTCAGGGTCTTTTTTGGTTCCATACAAATTTTGCATTTTTTGTGTGTATTTATGTGAAAAAAATGACATTTATATTTTAACAGGTGTGGCAATGAATCTTTAGACTGCATTAGGCAGTATGGTCATTTTAACAGTATTAATTTTTCTGATCCAAAAGCCTGGAATATCTTTAAATATGTTTTTATTTATCAGTGTTGTAGATATCTTTTACCTTTTTGGTTAAATGTATTTCCAGGTATTTTATTTTATTTTTGTAGCTATCATAAATGGGATTACCTTCTTGATTTTTTTCTCAGATAGCTAATTATTGATGCATAAAAATACTACTGATTTTTGTATGTTGTTTTTTGTGTGCTGAAATTTGTTGATTTTTTTTAGATATGAGTTTTTTGCTAGAGCCTTTAGGGATTTCTAGATAGAAGATACATCATTTACAAAGAGGCACAATTTGACTTCCTCTTTTCTAATTTGGATACTTCTTTTTATTCCCTCTTCTTTCTTTTGTTTGATTGCTCTGGCTAGGATTTCCGTATTATGCTAAATAGGAGTGCTGAGAGTGAACATCCTTATCTTGTTCCAGCTTGAAAAGGGGATGCTTCCAACTTTTGTTCATTCAGTACAAAACAGTGGATGTGTCATAGTTGGACTTTATTATTTGAGGTGTATTCTTTCAATACCTAATTTGTTGAGGGTTTTTATTATAAAGGGATATTGGATTTTATCAAATACTTTTTCTGTGTCTGAAATAATTATGTTGTTTTTTTGTTATTAATTCTGTTTATGCGGTGGATCACATGTATTGATTTGTGTATGTTGTACCATCTTTGCATTACAGGGATAAAGCCCTCCTGATAATGGTAAATAATCTTTTTGATGTACTGTTGCATGCAGTTTGTTAGAATTTTTTTTTTTTTTTTTTGAGAAATTTGTGTTTCTATGTTCTCAGTGAGATCAGCCTGGAAGTTAGTTTCTTTGCTGTCCCCTAGCTAGATTTTTGGTATCAGGATGATATTGACTTTATGGAATGAATTAGAAATTAATTTAAAAATAATATTTTAAAAATACTTTATAAAATTTTAAAATATCAATAAGTTACTCAAGGTGATAGGGCTTTTCTCAGCCCTTATTGTAACTTTATATGAATTTTAAAACCACTCTTATTTGCCTAGGTAGATGCAACCCTGTCCCAAGACACAAAACTTGTCAAATGGAGCACAAGCTGATCATTTATGTTTTTGGCCTGGCTTCTTTGGTCAAACAAACAAACTGCCCATTTGTATATGATGTTCTTGCATATTATGCAATATATTCTCCTACTAATAGTATATGAATGTAACTTATCATTATTTTAATTTTCATTTCTTTACCATTAGTAATATTAATCATGTTTTAATATATTTAACACCCTTGGGCACTACATTCTTTTAAAGCTACAATTGTCAACAATTTTAATTCAATATTTCTTTCATAGTATTACTTTAAAACATTAAGATGATTGAATCTACCTGTGAAATAGAAATCATTAATGTGTTCTAAATATATTAGTAAACACATTTAAATAATAAAGTTGAATTGAATTCAGCTAATACAATTATGTGCATTTTTGTCAATTAATTTCTTCATACATGCCATCATGTTTGTTAAAAATTAGCAGATGGATGCAATTAGCCATAATCCTAGAAGCACATTACCAAAAATGTTATGCATTGTTAATTATTGCAATAAAAATATTAATTGCTCTCATCAGAAAATTGGAATGTTTTTTGTATGTAGTCTTGCCATATGGAACCACAGAAAATAGAATCTTTCTAAGTACATGGGTATTTTAATAAGAAATACCTTTGTTAAATCCCTAAAGCATTCAAGTACATTATTCATATTCACATGTAGTGAAATGACTCTTAATTCAGCCTGATGAGTAAAAGGAGTTGACACCATAATACTGACTTGTGCACAGGTTGTGCTGATCTGGAATTAGACTTTCCAAGGGCATTGATTTTGGACAAAATACAGGTTATAAAACCATTTATGACCTAACTCACTCTTTCTCTCTTACCCCAGTCACTACTCACCTTTCATTCTATGCTCCAGTAATGTAAATCTGAGTGAAATTCATTGCATATACCAAAGGAAGTAATGTGTCTGCTGTACTTTAAAGGATTACTCATTTTGAAAATACTTTTTATCATCAAAACAAGTTTCATTCCAATTCCTCTAAAACATTTGTAAGATACAAAGGATATTACGGTGCCAAATACTTCTAATTAATCACCACATCTTTCTTTTTAATAAATCACAATTTGGCTTTAGAATATGTTTAATAATTTTATTCATTTGTGTATATATTCATGCAGCAAAATATCCATTGAAAATATAGTATGAACCAGAATACAGTAATATAATTTAAAAGTTTCTATTTCAGAAGATTTGCATTATAAATTGGGTGCCAGGGATAATAATAAATAGATAAAAATAAGTAAATATTATTTATAAAAAATGTGTATCATCTTAAGTAAAAATTCCAATATATTTTACATTATCTTTCAAATACTAAAACATTTAATAATAATAAGTAGATAATAACAAATCGATAGCTCATAATACATAAATACTCTTTTCTGTGGTGATAAATGAAAATAAATGAAGAAAGTTAGTGTAAAAAGATAATGAGTGATGAGATGGGCACTGTTTCGGAGGTAGTAGTAAGTGCAAGTTTCTTTTTTTAAAGGTGTTTTTGTGAAGACTAGAAGAAAGTAAGGCAGTAAGTCAAACTTTTATATGAAGGAAGGTCAGTTCAGCCAGACAGAAAACTGCAATAATAACTCTGAGGTGAAATGACCTTATACGTTCAATGAACAGAAGGGCTACCAGTGTGACTGAAGGTGGGAGACAGGGTCAAATAAATGCAAAAGTGTTGAGTCAATGAGAAGTTGGTACAATCAATGGATTAAAAACTGCTGGAGGAGGGGAGAGGTGGGACTGACAGTAGTGAGAATCTGTTGTGGGAGGGGAGCACACCTCATCAACAAGGTTACCTCCATAATGAACATTTGTATACCTACCCCTGAATTGTACCCCACATCTCTAAAATAAATAAATTAAAAGTTAAAAAAAAAGATGTTGAAGAATTGAAATTGTATAAAGTTATATCATCAGATAATAACAAATTACAAGTTGGGGAGGTAGAAGGTTATCAAAGTACCACCTAACAGAATATTAGTATCAATAAAAATAAAATGATAATGTTAGCTACTAGAGAAATGAGAAATGAGATGATCGTTTGTAAATAACCATCAACAGCAATGAATGATATATTTTACTACTATGAACTTCAAATAAGTGGAAGGGTTTTAGAGAAACTGGAAAATAATTATCAGGAATTAGTGATGAGGAGCAAGCGAAGCACACACCGTGTCTCCAGGAACAAAGTTAGTTTGGAAAATAGAAAGGTAAAAAAACTACTAATTAAGAGCATTGAAAGGGAATCAAACATTTCTAAAAGAGATAGGTTATTGTCACTTAAAGCAAGAAAATCATTAAAACATCAGTGAAAAAATTAGTGAAAGTGGTTTTGGTATCCAGAAACTGTGAACTTTAGACTAGAAGGATGTGAGGTTGAGAAAGAGGTGTCAGGTAAAGTCCATATCAATTCTAAGGGGGTGAGTATCTAGGTGATGAGGCATGAGGATGAGTGTTGAGCTGGCATAATTAGACTTTCTGTAAATCTGTGTCATTAAAATAATATTGATGATCTCTTAGGCAATTTAAATGTATGTGTAAGAGGAAGTCTGTGAATAATATCTTAAAAAATGAGGGTAGAGTTTCCAGGAGTATATGAGTTCTGTGGGTCTCTGATTCAGAAAAAGCATTAGTTATAATGAGTCAATATTGCAGAAGTTACTATACCAACTAAGGGTCCCATACAAGGAAACTCTGTCATTTTTCAAAGTGCGTTCATCAAAAACATAAATTTGTTAATCTAACTACAAGTGAGTATTCAACTTGTTGAAGATCTCTTTTTTTATTAAGAAATAATTGAGCTAAAAATAATCTAATTTAAAGTAGCCTTTACCTTACACTTCTGAGTGATCTAAACTTTCAAGCAAAAGTAAATTATGATGTGTTTTATAACCATCAATTATTTTACAAATAGTTATATTCCTCAGTTCTTTAAAAGAATTGCTTTCTGAACTTTTCAGACATATATAAAAAAAGACAAAATGAAATTTTTTTTGTTAAATTCTGGATATTCAGCTGTGATCAATTTCTTTGAGAAAAACTAAAATCAATTATGTTTTGCACTATGTGATTGTTCACTTTAGTGATCAGAAAGGAGTAGCACAGTGATTGTCAATATTTAAAATATTCAAAAATGTAGAAAAATAAGAAATATTTAAATCATGTGACATTGTTAGAGTAATAGTCTTCCATAGTTTTATTAATGTTAGTAACATTATTTGTTTTGTACAGTTAGGTTACACACTATCACTTTCCCCTTAAACCTGTTAGCTGTATGACAATGATAATTTATACCTCCCAGTGTCCTCAACTGTATAGTGAGAATAATATCCCCCTCACAGATTTGCAGAATAGATTATTAGAGACATGTAATAAAAGTACTTATCAATGTCCTCAATAAACAGCAACTCTTAATGCCATATACCTCAGACTTAACCACAGGTTCACTCTCTGTCCTGGTATGTAGTTGATATTGTTTACGATAGGGAAGGATAGAACACCAGAATCACAAAGAATCTTCACGATAATCATTTCAATCTTCCCATTTGAGCAGAAAATAAATTGAGATTTAAAAGGAAATATTAAATATATATTATATATTTAGGTACTTATTGTTCATTTATCTATAATTTACTAAGTTACAGTAAAAAAGATGGACAATATAATTTGTCAAGAAAATAATAAACAGAGACACTATCTCACAAAATTATCTCAAAAAGGAAGCTAATATGTTCCCCAGTTTATTTAACAAGATCCAGCTAGAATTACTCAGTATAGGTGCTTTAAGGATTTTTGGAAATATCTAAGTACATTTTAATGTATTTTGCAATTTGCAAAATTGTTAAAAATTATGAGAGAAGAGAGAGACATCTCCCTTCTTAATAATACAAAATATTAGCTCTGACTTTACCCTATATTGCTTTTGGGCATATGTTTAATTTAGTCCAATTGAACTGAAACAGTTACAGAATAGAAAGTATCCAAAAATGTTTCTACACAGAAAACAAAATGATAGAAGGTAAGGGGGAAACAAACTGTACCATATATGTTAAAAAATATTATAATAAAAATGCTGACAAATGTGTCCTGCATTTTACTTATTTATTTATTTTTCAAATATACACCGAAGGACCCCAAAAAACCTTGTAATTAGTTTTTTGGAGGACAAACCCCTCGTAGTATAGGATTCCCCAGTTAGGTAAGTGCTCTAGGAACCCATTAGTGTCGCTGTACCCGCTAGCGTTGTTGTGAGAGGCTGCATTTGGCTTAGGTGACGTTTTTTGTGGGGGTTCATCATGTTTACCCCTTTTATAATAAATACATATAAATACGCACACACACACACACACACACACACTCATATATGGAAGAAGAGAGATATTTATTTTATGAAATTGTCTCACAAGATCATACAGTCAAAAATCTGTAGGGTGGGTCTGCAGACTGAAGACCCAGAGATTCAAAGAAGAGCTTTAGTTGGCATCCAAAGGCAGTTTACTGGCAGAATTTCCTCTTGCCTCAAGGAGGTCCTTTGCTCTATAAAGGACCTTCACTGATCAAATAAGATTCACCCACATATGGAGATATAAATATATCTACCTCTCTCTCTCTCTCTCTCTCTCTCTCTCTCTCTCTCTCTTTCTCTCTCTCTCTCTATATATAGATATATGTATGTGTGTGTGTATATTTAAACATTGCATTAGTAGAACATATTGTATATATTCTATTACTACAATTATTATATATCAATATATATTCTATTAATGCAATACAATATCTAAACATATATTTTTAGTCATGCAAACAAAGGATGATTAAAAATTAAATATCCTAGTCCTCATAATCTTACTGTGTAGTGGGTGCATTACAACGAAAAAGAATCTAAGTACGTTACTTTGGGGTTTAGATTAATAAAGGATGACTTTCCTCCTTTTTTAAAAATCATGTGTCATCCAAAAAGTGATTTCATTTTCATTACTTTCATTACTAATTAATGCCTAAAAAATTAAACTTGCAGTACGAAGAGAGAAGTGTCATCAAATGTGTATTTATAATATGGTGGCAGTGAGGAACAACCTGTACCCAAGCTTATGTGTGAAGCAGGCAGGGGATGCAGTTGAATTTTCCTAACTTACATACCAGCAGTGACTAAACAAATCTTTTCTCTGAATTTTTTTTCCCTGTAGGCCTCTCACCTATTCAACACTGAACACACTTAGAACCTAAGATGTTAGTGGTAGACAGATTGCAGTTATCCTGGCTTATAGTTTCATTCAACTCTTTCTAATTGGAGCCCCAGGCTCAGGTCTCTCCCAAACCACATTCTGTACGACACTATTCTGATAGATAAATAAGTAGAAAACATGAAAACAAGAAAGTGTAGACAGGGGTTTCAGGAGACAAGCTGAGAGAGTAGACATTCACATAGCCTCTAGCTCCTTGCTGCGGTGAAGTCTGTGAAGAGGTGATAATGCTCCTTGTTCTTCCTGGCAGACGGATTTAGACAGGTCCTAAAGGCCAGAAGGTAGATTTAAAATTAAATGGCAAAGTTACTACCAATATGAAAGTAGTGTTCACCACAGCTCTCTGCAGAGAGTGTTGACAACACATGTACCTGCAATCTGGTGCTCAGAAAATCAGTGGACTGGGGAGAGAAAATTCAGGGTAAGCAGGTAGCACGTGCAAGGAACAAGCAGCTCTGAAACTCAGGGAAGGAGTTGCAAGGCGAATCAGTACCCAGAGAATGTTCTCAGGGAATCTAGGTCAGCCCATGGGTAGAATTTAGAATTAGAGGGCCGCTGGAACCAGGTTATGATATCATTGTTTATAGCATACATGACAGTTGCACAAATATAGCTTAGTTTGTGCTCACATTATTTTAAGGATGTGAACATTCTTTTTAAATCTCTCTTACAGAGTTATTTTACTACAAGAAATTTTGCACTTCTGTGAAGTTCACAGTATATGCTGGTCCCTTTCCCAATTGTAGGTGTTAGAGGTGTCTAACATTAGCATCTCAAAGCTATAATAAAAAATCTGTGAGAACATTGGCTATCAGAACACTCACTTGAAATCAGAACACTAATTTGTCTCTATACTCTGTTTGTGCACATGGATTAACTCAGAGAAAAGATTAGCTACATGCTATTTTGTAGCTATTTTCTGGTAAGTGGGTAATGAGCAGAGTGACAAAAATGACATTGTTTTTGCATTTTTGAGTCATTTTTCCAGGCATCAATGAAAAATATGGAGTTTAAAGGAATAAGTTACAGTCATAGTCTTGATTAGAAAGAATAAAATTGTACCAAGTACACTTGTCAGGCAGTGATAACAATTACTGCCATTTGCAGGCTTTAGTTTGTAAGGCAATGCTTTGAGTATTTCTTTTTCTTATATACATAATCTTCAGGAAGTTTGACTAAGTCACCGCCAGAAGGGTTCAGATCCTGGCTACTGTCTTATGATGCTTAATAAACAGACTTTCCTTTCACATATGTAATTAACTTAAAATAATGACCTAATTCCTTCCATGAGCTAAATGCATGTGATACATTTTATCTCTTATTCCTGCAATCCATTCTAATTAGTGAATAAACTGTCTTTTTGTTCTAAGTCCTGCATTTCTTCTATTAAGCAAGTCAATCTGGCATAGTGGTTCTAAAAAAAACTCTAGGTCAAAAACATCAGACTTCCAATCCTGGCTCCAAAACTTTCCAGTTATGTGATCTTGAGCAAATTATGTATTAGTATTCTCACCTCTAAATTAGGAAGAATAACAGTATCTAATGAATCAGAAAATGAATGTATGTATATGTGTGATACATATATTATATATGTATAGACACACTTATAATCTAATCTAAAATCTAAGAATCTAATCTAGAATCTAACAGTATCTAATGCATTAGATAAGTGAACATCTATGCATATGTGTACATGATAAATATATCTATCTATCTATATATATATACACACACACCACTTAGAATAAAACCTGGCACATAGTAAGCACTCTGTATGTACAGAAACTGGCTATCATTATGTCAATTTTTATAGTTTATTCTGTTTTATTCATTCCATTGTCACCACAGTCAAATCGTCACCATCTTCCATTTAAGTTGTTGCAACAGTCTTCTACCTAAATACTCTCTTCTTTTCTTCACTCACCTCAAGTTCATACAGAGTTGCCAGCATGACCTTGCCTAAATTTAGTGCTGGTTATATCCCCAATAGAATTACTCAGTATAGGTGCTTTCTCCATATTCCTCAAGAGTTTTCTCCATCTTCCTCAAAGGAAGTCAAAAGTATTTTTACACTATTTGCATTCCTCTCTGAGCTGGCAGCTTCTGTCATCTTAGCCTCATCTTTTTCTATTTGCCATCTTCACCTTTGTGTTTTAACCATTAGGATTCATTTGTATCTCAATCAACACACTCTCATATTTTTCTAAGAGAATGGCATTGCACATTATACTTAATCTACCTTTTATACTGTGTTCTTTAACTGTAAAATTCAATTCATTCTTTATTGTTCAGCCATCCATAAAACGATCCATAAGAGATTATAGCCCTCCCTATCTCCATCTATGTTTTATCTGTTCTGTGGTCCCAATATAAAAGTGTTTTACGTATTTAAAGCATTTTGGCACTGTGATGTAATGGTATGGCTGTTTCTCAATTACTTTATGAGGTATCTCACAGTTATTCTGTATTTTCTCAGAATTTTCAGAATGTACCATCATAGCATTCTGAACATAGGTCTTTGATGCTATGTTTGTTATAATAATAAATAATGCAACTACTTAAAATGTGGCCTCTTGTGGACCTCATAAAACATGTGGAGTATGGGACAAAGACATTGGTGAAAGCAACTTACTCTGGAAGGAACCCATTAACAGTAAGGGGTAACAGAATGTAGACTCTGGAATAAAGATAAGGACATGGTAACTGAAGATAACAAGAAGCATCATCCACTCCTTGCTGTATGCTAATATACATAAGAAACCTACAAGAAATTCCAAAAGTGCAATTGCAAATATATGCTTTTAAAAGTAGCCACTTATTACTGTTTCTGTTTTATTTCTTTTTAATTTTTATTTTCAAATTGTAAATGGAGAAATTATACTTGTATATATTCCTGGAGTATAAAGTAGTCTTACAAATCATAAATACAATGTGAAGTTGAATTCATTGATTAAATCCAACACCTCCAATATATTTTTTTGTGGTGAGAACATTGGAAATTTACTCTCTTTGTGATTTAAAAGTGTATTTTATTATTTACTATATTAACCATACTGTGCAATATATCGTAAAGAAATAAGAGGAATTCTTCCTAATTACTTTGTACCCTTTGACCATCATCTCCCTATTTCTTCCACCATCCCTGCCCCTGCCCACCACCAGTCTCTGGTAACCAACATTCTAGTCTCTGATTCCTTGAGTTCTATTATTTAAAATGCCAAACATGACTAAGAACATGCATTATTTGTCTTTCTGTGCCTGGCTTATTTCACTTAGCATAATGTTCTTTTATTCCATTCATGTTGTTGAAAATGACACTTCTTTTTCTTTGTAAAGGCTGTATATTGTGTATAAGCTTGTCCTCTTATTTGTGGATTTTGCTTCCTGGATTCAAACAACAGTGTAATAAAAATATTTGGAATAAACTCTCTCTCTCTTCCCCTCCCCCGTTCCCCTCTCCCCTGCTTCCCCCCCTCTCCCCGCCCCCTCGCTCAGGTTGCTGGAGTGCAGTGGCAAGTTTACGGCCATCCCAGCATCTACATACTGGGCTCAGGAGATCCTTCCACTTCAGGCTTCCAAGTAGCAGGATCTACGGGCGCGTGCTACCATGCCCCGCTAAGTTTTTATTTAATGTAGAAACAAGATCTTGTCAGGTTGCCTAGGGTGGTCTCCAGCCCGTAGGCTCAAGCAATCCACTTGCCTCGGCCTCCAAAGTGCTGGGATTACAGGATGAGCCACCGATTCTGACCTGGAATATATTTTTAAAAGGCTAGCTGTGTCTGGATTTAATATGTGCAGACATTTTTTCTTATGATTAGTCCCTAAATAATGCATTTACTATTAATATAGTATTTGCATGGTATTAGTTATTACAAGTAATTTATAGATAATTTAAAGTATGTAAAAGGATGTGTGTAGGTTGTATGCAAATACTATACCATTGTATTTGAGGGACTTGAGCATCTGTGGATTTTGGTATCTGTGGATTAGCAGGGGTAGAGAGTGGTTTTGAAATCATTTGCCCAATGATACCAAAGCATGGCTGTGTACACCAAATATTTTATCCATTCATCTTTGATGCACACTTAGGTTGATTCCATAACTGGGCTATTGTGAATAGTGTGACAATGAACACAGGAAGGTAGACATCTCTTGACATACTGCTTTCAAATATTTTGAGTAAATACCGAGATGAGTAAATTTTGAGTAAATACCGATGATTCCACTGGATCATGTGGTACTTCTATTTTTAGTTTATTGAAAAACCTCCATACTGTTTTCCATAATGGTTGTACTGTACTAATTCATATGTCCACCAGGAGTGTATGAAGGCTCTCTTTTCTCCACATTCTTGTTAACATTTATCCTTTGTCTTTTTTGTGATAGCTATTCTGACAGGTATGAGGTGATGTCTCTTTGTAGTCTTAATTTTCATTTCTCCAATAATCAGTGTTGAGCATTTAAAAAATACATTGTTGGTCATTTGCATGTCTTCTGAGATATATCTATCGGATTGCCTAGTTTATAATCAGATGATTTGTTTCTTTTCTATAGAGTTTTTTTTAGTTCCTTTCCTTATATATTTTGAAAATTAACCTCTTATCAGATGTATGGCTGCAACTACAGAAAATCTTAATTATGAAAAGGTAGTAAGCGAGCACACACCAATCAGCCATATCCTAGTATTTATTCACACTAAAATTTTTGAGTTTCGTTGTAAACAAATGTAATAAATGACCTCCTTTAGAATAGTTTGTTAAGAAGGGAGAAAGATCCAGTGACCACAGGTAGGAGACATAAGACAGCATATCCTCAACTAGGAAAGGGAGAGATAAATTAGTAGTCATAAATTAATTGGAGAAAAATGTTTAAATGTGGTGCACATAATTTAGGTCACATGATTTGTCTAGGAAGTATTTCAGATCTATAATTGATATTATAACAGAGAGGTACGTACCAAGAATTTTTGTTTTAGTTGAGATTTTAACACGACATAAAGTTTTGCTTATTGTGGAGGCTTTTTTCTTCATAATAATTATTCTTCTAATGTTGGGCATTTAAATTAGGAAAATGTTTTGCTATTTAATAGGTATTACATCAACATTGTTTTACCTAGATTTTAACTAAACTACCCATTCCTTTTCTCATGAATAATTCCCAGTAAAGCAACTAAATAGAGTATGGATTTTAGGACTTTTCGTAATTATAGAGAATTTGATGTTAAAAAGTTCTTTTAAAAAATATATATTTGCTTATTATTTACAGTTTATATTATAAACATGTGCAAGGTCTATTTCATTATAACATGATCAATAAAATCATTGCAACTTTTGATATTACAGTCTTACCCTATTGCTTAAACACTCAGAAGTCTGTTTACCACATTGCAGCCAATCACTCCTTCTATCCCTGACTCCAGGTATGCTTCCTTTCATTATATATGAGTTTGTATTTTATTTTAGAAAATACATAAAGATATATGTATAATATATATAAAGACATGTACCATATATATATATATATATATATATATATATATATATATATATATATATATATAAAGATAGACACAGAGAGAGAGAGAATCATACAATTTGAACTCTTTTGTATCTGGTTTCTTTTATTCAGCAAGAGCATGAACATTGGAATGAAATGTTTCTAAGTTTGAACAATAACCAGGTGCTGGAACTCAGAACACAATAACCCAACATATGGCATCTTGGCATACTGAGACGTTTAAGCTGAAGGAATTGGGAGAAATGCAGAAGCAGAAGCATGACACTCTGGAACTCATAACACAATAACCCAACATATGGCATCTTGACATACTGAGACTTTTAAGCTGAAGGAATTGGGAGAAATGCCGAAGCAGAAGGATGACACTCTGATCTTCTTTCTCTTTCCCTGAAAATAGTTTGCAATCTTTTCCTTCCAGCGGGGTCCTGATCTACACCCTGTGACCAAAAAGAATCTGAACAAGCAGGCTTTGCTATGTACCCATCCAGTTTATTGCCATCAGATCATAACCTTTCACCTTGTGATCAAATTTCCGACTGACTGTCCATAAAATACAGTTTTTCTTCCGTTTGAGAAATCTTCATTTATGAAGGCTCCTATATCACATAAAATTATTATTAAATAATTTTTAAATTTTCTCTTGTTGATCTGTGTTTGTTATAGTGAACATAAGCCATGAACTTTGTGAGAGATGAGTACAAGATATTACTTTTGCACTACACACCCCTATCATTAATGCATTTGTTGGTGAATAGTCATAGACTTAAATTACCTTTTCTGTGAAATAATGATATTAACACTAATTTTAAAATGAGATTTAAGTGTCATATCAGATGATGTATGAAAAATATGGTACAGGCATGCCTCAGAGATATTGGGTTCAATTTCAGACCACTAAGTTAAAGTAAATATCACAATAAAGTGAGTCATATGAATTTCTTGGTTTCCAAGTACACATAAATGTTATGGTTAAATTTGTACTGTAATTGATTAAGTGTGCAATAGCATCGTGTCTAAAATAACAATGTATATACCTTAATTAAAAGATGCTTTGCCTTAGGATGTGGTATATTTATTGCACCCAAACAGCATAAGTTTCTGTACACCCAACAGCTGGACTAGATGGGTCTAATAAACAAGAATTGAGAGTTGACCTCTCCCATAATTATTCTTGGTGGCTATCCTTTTTAATTCCTCCCTCCTGTGCTTATTACTTTTAGGATGATGGATTATTAGTGTTAGATCACAGGAGGAGGTTGCCTCCGCCACTGGTAGAGTAAGGATTGCATTGAACCTGATAATACCACTGTGGCCAGGAAATTGGGGGCTCTTTGTAGACTATAGATCTTAGTAGACTATAGATGCAGACTATAGATGCAGAAATGAGTTATGGCAGGTGCAATTGACTCTGATCACGTTGAGGAGATAGGGTTTTGCTACATAATGTGGTCATGTGTAAGAGGTCTAAACACATAGAAGTGTTTTTATGCCTAGTGATAACAGTAAATAGGAAATCAAAGCAACCAGAATCTGAAAAGAAGAGCAAAGACATGGGAAACTCTGTAATACAGATCTATGTCAGACCACCAGTCAAGACACCTGGCCCAGTTGATGTGTTTACCAAGAGTGAATGAAATTTAGATGGGTTGTGAATGGGGGAGATAATGAATTCTCACCTTGGGCCAAGCTAAAGCAGTAGACAGTGTAGCTTATTTCACTAACCTCCATATTATTCATTTTTAGAGCTAACAGGTGAGTGCCACATTGAAGATTAGGTGCGAGACTTGGAAAAAACAGTGGACAGGAAGAAGTGTCATCAGATCTTTTTGAGGCAAGGGGTGGATTACAGCAGGTTCTTTTAGCGAGAATTGCAATATTCCCTCAAACTTGCTCTGATTTAAGTCTAAGCTCTGGTGGTTAGTACTTGAGCAAGTGAACATATCTCATTCAAGTGCCTTCCAACCTTCTCTGCTTTGTTGTTTTTGTTTTATTTTGTTTTGTTTTTTTGGATCGATGCTCTTTCTGAAGCGTTAGAAGCTTGCTGAGACTTTCTATGTGTATAGTCTGAAAATACATAGAAATAAAACCTTATTGAGCCATCTTTGTACAATGGTGGACATATATCAGTAGATAAATGAACTGGTCTTCATTTATAGTGACAAATTAGAGCATATTCTACATGGATACCCAGAAGTTCCTCCACATTAACCCACGGAAATAGTTCATTAATACATCTTTTTGGGTTTTGGTTTTTTTTTTCCTCACCCATCTAACACTGCTTCTTGAAATTACTTCCTAAATAAACCACCTGCAAACAATTCAGTTGCTGTCTTTGTCTTTGGGAAGATACTAAGCCAAGATTACAAATAAAAACACTTACTAGTAACTGTAATTATTTCTGCTAAACATTGTTGAGATTTATTCCTGGGGTGTTGTGGGCTGTGTGTGAGGAGGTGTTTCTCTCTCTCTCTCTCTCTCTCTCTCTCTCTCTCGCTGTGTGTGTGTGTGTGTGTGTGTGTGTGTGTGTGTGTGTGTGTGTGTGTGTGTGAAAGTCTGCTTGTCTGTATAGGTAGATAAAAAGAGAGGAGGGAATTAATTGACTAAGATGTGTCATTAATTTCACAGCAAACATCATTCTGCCCTCTCAGAATTCTGAGGGAGAAGAACTTAATTTGCCCAAGCAATTAATGTGTGACTTGTGTGCAAGGGAGAAGGGAGAAGGTACTTTAGGACCAAGTAGAAGAGATGGGTAGGGCCTGATAACAACAAGGCCTTTAAAGATTATTTATTTTATGTATAAGCAAGTGTTTCCATAATATGAATTTCATTTTAAGAAAGATAAATGGACTTTATGTAGTTGAGAGATGCTAGTAGAATGAAATAGGATAGCAGCAGTGAATGTAGAAAAAACAAATCATAGTTCAGAAATATTTTTGTTGTAGAAGTTTCATGACTTACAGATGGATTGGATGGTTTAGATAGTAGCAATACAGTGGAATTAGAGTTGTCTTCTAGGTTTCTTGCTTGAGCAACCATGTAGAAGGTGTAAAATGGACAGAAATGGGGATTAGTGAATTTAATGCTTGGGGAGAATTATGTCAGTGATTAGTTTGGGGCATGTAAATTTTGAGAGACCTAGGAGACATCAGTCATGGAAATTAAGAAGTAATTGTACTGACGAGAACTGAGCTAAGGGTGGAAGTTGATTTTCAGAGAACGCTCTAAGAAGGAGACAGTTGATTTACTCATTAAATTTGCATGATTCAACGAAAGAAAATGACAATAATACTAAAAGCATCATTTCACATTCATCTGAAATTGATGGTTGCAGTCAGCAGAAATAATAAATGTAGAAAGGTATAATTTTGGTAGCATAAAAGTCAGAAAATAAAAACCTTAACCATTTGTTGAACCACAGAGTTTAAATATGCATATATTTACCTGAATTATGTATGTTTAAGGCAACAGACTAATGCTATTTCTTTATACATAATAAAAAAATCCAAAATATGTCAATTTTACATAATAATATGTTACACTCAGTACAAACAATAAATATTTGACTAAAATGTCATATACAAATACTGACATAAAATGAGTTTTTCCTAGTTTTCACTAAACAAATGTTGGACAAATGTTTAAAATATTACCCTGAGACAGTGCCAAATTATAATCCATACCAGAATTCTCAAGTTTCCTTCTTTTTTTTTTTTTGAGTCAGAGTCTCACTCTTTCGCCCAGGCTGGAGAGCAGTGGCATGCATGCTCTCGACCACCGCAGCCTCAAACTTCTGAGCTCAGGCAATCCTTCCACCTCAGACCTCCAGGTAGCTGGAACCACAGGCATGTGCCACCACCTCTGGCTAATTTTTTTAAAAAATTTATTTATTGTAGAAATGCATTTTTGCCATGTTGCCCAGGCTGGTCTTGAACCTGTGGGCTCAGGCCATTCCTCTTGCCTCTACTTCCCAAAGTGCTGGAATTATAGCCATGAGCCACTGCCCAACTGCCCAATTTCAATAAGAATGGCAGTGATAATAAACCACATATGTGAGTTGCCACTTAAGTTGCTACTGCATGATGGACATAGAAAAAAGAATAGGAATGTCCTGAAGAGGAAAGATTTGAAAGTTACACTCCAACCACATTTTGTATTTGTTCCTGGAGGTCAAAACCATCACTTTTCAAAGTAGGAAGTGAGTCTGTTCATATATTTAGGTCAGTGTGTATTCAGTAAATTAAATCCAAGTCTTTTTTTATATGAATTCCCCCCCTTCCCCCACATATTGTTATTTTCTATTTTTTAAGTCCTCACTAAGGAAGGGCATTCAAACACAAAATAGATAAAAACAAAAAAACAAAAAGCACTTCCTAGCAAAACACTTGCAGCATATCTATTATAACTATTTTTTTGGAGGGGAGAGTTGTCTCAGTCTATCACCCAGGCTGGAGTGCAGTGGCACAAGAATGGATCACTACACCACAGCCTCACCTCCTGGGCTCAGCTAATCCTTTCACCTCAGCCTCTCTAGTGGCTGGTGAGAGACAAGATAGTCAGAAGTTAGTTTGGCAGACAGAGAGGCAGGGTCTCAAGGAGACTTAACACTTGTGGGAATGTACCCTGAACCACCCCCATTATTTAATCGCTCACTGAAAATGTGGTTAGTATAGTTTAAAACATCCTGTTAACCCAGGATATACTGCTAAAGGGATTTTTGCTGCTTAAATGCAGGTGCAGTAGCTTAATCAAATGTCTTAACTTGACCTTGACTTATTATAGTATCATTAACATAATATTAACATTAAGATTTTACTGCCCTGATGGGACTTTTCTGTGGTACTTATGGGTAATATTCAAGATGGAGTAACTTTGGTAAAAGACATATATGCACAATAAGAATTGGGTCTCAAATAAGGAGCTGATGAGATGTAAATGGGAGAAATGCCCTCAAAAAAGATAAGATAAAAACCACAAAAAAACTCCTAGCAAGGGCTAACCCATTTCGGGCCTCCCCTCTTCCCTAAAGAGAGCTTGATGCTTAATAAACTTCTTCTTTCACTTATCCTTTGGTGTCTGCGTTCCTTAATCTTCTGGGTTGTGGGACAAAAACCCAAGGCTCCTGGTTTAAGCTGACAGTGGAGTTCAAATTTCCTACTACATTGGGACTACAGATATGCCGCCATGCCTGGCTAATTTTTTTCTTTTTTCTTTTTGTAGAGACGAGGTCATATTATGTTGCTCAGCCTGGTCTACAACTTCTTGGCTCAATCGATGCTCTCACCTCAGCCTCCCAACGGCTGGAATTACATGCATGAGCCACTACCCCCAGACTTCTTGAGGTTTCTAGGGCACAAGATTGTATGTGCATGACAAAATGTGAGTGAAAACCATCAGAAATTATACACAGTTATTTACAAACTTTTGAGAGGTGAATTTATTAGTCCAGAAATCCAGATTATAAAACGTCACAGAATGTTTGACAGGATATAGAAATTGTTGGTAGAATTTCCAAATTTAACCAGAACATACTACCTCACTTTAATGTCTTATTAATATACTCTAGCATTTTTACACCAACTTATTGGAAAAAGAAGATATATTTTATTTGAATTTTCAGGAAAGTTTTGCATAAACTTATTATCAGGCACGTACGAAACTACCTAAAACATGAAATAAGGATGATTTCCCATTAACTACTGAAGTGATCAATTTGTAATTTTCTAATGATTAAGTTGCCATAGGCTTTTACCAAAATGAAGGACAAAGGAACATCCAGAGCAAAAGTAAAAATCACCTACTGAAAATTTACCAATATGGCCATAAGCCATGCATACCAAGCATCTGCTTCCCGTTTTTTTTATACGTGTGTTTTAATGAGAGAAGAATTTGCCCTTGTATCAATGATTCATCCCTTCACTGGTGTCTGAATCGCAACCATTCTTACCTTCTGAGTAATTATTCCACTATCAAACATTACCTATTTTTGCTGTATAGTCTTACTCTTTCTCTTCACAATATGCATTAAAAGAGCATTTAACTTTTTCACTGGTCAACACAGTTCCCCAAAGTTACCATCTTATCTCCTTCTCTACCACAACCATATACACAGGTACTCTTTGTTTTCCATTCACTACCCAGTCACTTCAGCATGGGGTCTGTTCCTGTCATTTCAGTGAAACTACTCAATTCAATTCATTTCATCAGTTATATATTAAATTATTTCTCTGTCCAGACATTTTGATAGGGTTAGGAGATAAACAGGGTAGCACTGGCCACTTCTCCTCTAAAGAAAGGCAGTGGATAATTAAACAAGTATTAGTCTTTACAAACAGTGATTTTCTACAAAGAAAAGTGATGTGATAAGGAGAGAGGCCACCACCTAAATGGTGAGAGAATAATTTTTTTTCTTTATGAATAGGTAAACAAAAATTAACGACTCACCTGAAATCTATAGTCAGTCATATGTGAAGAAAAAATGTTCCTAGAAAAGGCACAAGCATGATCAAAGCCCTAAAGTGACAGAGTTTGTTGTATTCTTGGAGTTTTGTCTTTCTTCTTCTTTCTTTATTTAATTATTTTTACTGTACAAAAGCAACAGCATCTAGCAAGTAAGAAGACATGTTCAAGAGGAGAGGATTATAATGACAGCCAGCATCCAGACTCTGAGTGCCTTACAACCCATCCTAAAATCCAAGGGTTTTATTCAAATTGTAATTAAAAAAATCATTGGATTGTTTCACACAAGGAAGAGAGACCACATGATTTTATCTTCTAAGATGTTGAATGGAATGAACAGCGCAGAAGACAAGGGTACATGGACAGCTGGAGTACTCTAGGTAAGATATAATGGTAGCCTAAAGCAGGGCAGTGGTGGCAGGCTAACTCAGAGAAGGAGAGATATAGGATATATGTCGGTGGTAGAAGGACCAGGATTTGTTAAAGGACAAAAACTTAAGAGCTACAGAAAGTTCTGGCTACTGAGGATACCAGATCTCTAGCATTGATAAGTGAGCTTGTGATGACCAAATGCTGATAGAGGGATGTTTCTAATTAAATCATAATGTGAATGTTGAGGCTAGAGAAAAGGAGTCAAGTCTCATTGGCAATGACCTCAAACAAATACATTCAGTGAATTTTTGTTTAATATTTCTTTTCACTTTTCCTCACAGTGATTTGATCCAGCTCACAACTTCCTCTTTCAAACACATTCCTCCTTTAGATTCTCAAAAACAACACACTGATGATTTTTTTTTCTTTTCTTTTCTTTTCTTTTTCCCTATCATAAGACTGCTGATTATTGGTTTTCTTTGACTGACTTCTTTGTCCTATCAGTGCTCTCTGGTTTGGGTAGTCATAAGATTCTGTACTAGGCTTCTTTTCTTCTTATTCTACACTCTGCTTAGATGAAGAAATAGTTTTAGTTCATTCACCCACTATTTAAAAAAATAGCATATCTTAGATAACTTTAACAAATATTTGTTTCTCACAGTTTTGGAAGCTGAGAAGTCCAAGACCAAGGAACCAATAGATTCAATGTCTGGGGAGGACTTGCTTCCCTGTTCATAGATGACTATCCTCTTAGTGTGTCTTCATGTGATGAAAGGAGCAAAGGAACTTTCTCGGACTGTTTATGTAAGGGCACTAACCCCATTCGTGAGGGCTGCATCCTCATGACCTAATCATACCCCATAGACTTCACCTCTGAATACCATTATATCAAGGATTAGGTTTCAAGAGAGATTGATAGCCAGTTGTGGTGCTCTAGGTAAGAGAGGGGAAAGTCATTAGGTCTATTTTGAATGTATCAACATTGAGAACTCTGAAAGATCAAAATGACTCTATTGAGATGACAGTTGGATACATGAATCTGTGACTGTAAGTGGATGGATGTGAGAGGACATACATTCTGGATCTGTCAGCAAGTAAACTGTAGAAGAGTTGTGTAGCTTCCTTCTATGAACTGAATGTTTATCGTCCCATACATTACACTTCTAGATGTTTTTTGTTAGAAGCCTAGATGTCACAGCTATTTTTCATTTTAGATCTTCACAATTCTATCAAAATAACATTTATAAATTATATTATTTTATTGTTATAAAGGTTTATAAAGTTATAAGCTATAAGCCATAAGTTACTCATACTTTATAAGCCTGATATCTCCTTATGTTTAGTTTCTCTGACCTCCCAAGGTATATAACATCCAAGCTGAAAATAAAGGTATTCAGGCTACTGGATTTTACATTCCTGCCATCATCATAATTTAAGTTCAATCAATATTTTTGTAATTATTATCTAAGTAGCCACTTTTTCTGACTGATGTTTTAAAAAACATAAAATGGGAAATTTAATTATTTTGTCGTTATTTGTATCCCCTGTGCATAGAATAGTGTTCTGTTATACCAAAAAGGAGCTCAATAAATAATAATTAAATAAAGAAAATGTTCACATTTAGAAATATCTATAACTGGCTCAGATTTAGTGCAGTGATGAAATATGCACAAATTGATCACAATACAGTTTACATATTGATCAACAAAATTAGCTATTTTAATATTTAAATAAATGTGTAATTCTTAGATATTATATAATTTATTACTGGAAAATCCTTAATGTAAGACACAGTGTAAATTGATTATTCTTGTACCAAGTCTAATTAAATTTTGTTACGGTTACAGACTGAAATTTCAAATCAATATTTAGACAGGGTGTTATTTTCATAGTAATATTCAATTATTTAATATGCTAGTTATTTGTTCTAATTTTGCTGGCATAAAAATTTGTTAGTCAAAAAAGGTAGACCTTGATGATATCTGGCAACTATTACTTTTAAGTATTAGAAGAGATTGGTATTCATTCTTTACTTTACAGACAACTTTATTCATTTTTAAGGTATTGCATATTTTATAAATGTATTCAATATCTTTACAGCATATCTATTGTAATACAAGGAAACATTCTGAAAACTAGATATGTGTTGACTCCTGATGACATGAAAGAAATTCTAGAAGCAACAGTTTTATTTGCCTATTTTTCTGCCATTTGAAAATTCTGCATAAAAATGATTAGTCTACTTTTAAAATGTATTTTTTCCTAAAGAGTGAAAAATAAAGTATTGAAATAAATGTTTAAACTGTTCAAACTTTGTGAATTAGAAATGTACTCATGATAAAGTATTCAAATGTATTATAGGCAGATAATCAGGAAATTTAACCTTTGAAATGAGACAGTAGATTTAGCTGAGTTTCTCAATTAAATTTAAATTCTTACTCATTATACTTCAGTTTTGGAACTATTCACGCTTTAATGCATATTCTAGTAACTGACATATTATTTTGACTGACTTATTTTAGATTTATACTTAATTTAGGTCTTTTTTGACCCCATTTTTGTATGTGTATACATATTACAAGAATAACTACAAAAATATCAATTAAATTGTACTTACATTCCTCCAATTAAATACTAATTTATTTAAGAATGCAACAGATATGTTTTCAAAAATATAGTGATCAAATATCAATTATTAACAAATGAGCATTCTTCAAAATATGGCAAGACTCTAAGACTAACTACATCCAAAGCTATCATCATAGTCTAAGCCTATATTATTACTGTCCTAAGTTATTACACTAAACCTCTTTATTGTTCTCCTAATTCTCATGTTGACTTCCTACAAGCTAGTGTCTAATATCTGCTAGGGAAAAAAAGCAATCTATAAAAGGAACTAAAATTATACAAGATCTAGCCTTCTCTTACTCTGCTAGTCTCAGTTCCTGCTATCTGTCATTCCTTGCTCACTCATTTTCACTAACTGATTTTCTTAATTTCACTTAACCTGCTTCTAACAGAATTGGTGCCACTCTTTTTGCCTGGATTACTCTCCTCCACATAATCTGTGCAGATCATGCTTCTACTGTAGGTTTCTGCTCAAACTTTACCTCCCTGGTCATGGCATCCCACATAAAATCACATTCTCCCATAGTTGAGAATATCCTATCTCTATCAATTTAAACATTTCATTTTTTTGGCATCAATTATATCTAACACCTCTCTCTCTCACACTCTTTCCCTCTCTCCCTCTCTCTTTCTCCCCACCCCACACACACCTTTGCTTATTGTTAGTCTCTGTCCACATAATTTTAATTTCAAATAAGCAGGAATTTTTTCTTAATTTGTTATATAAGCAGCACCTAGAGCAGTACCTGGCACATTGTAGGTACTAAATACAATTTACTAGTGAATGTAGAAATGATTGAATGTAAAACAGTCTTTAGATCTAGTTAACTTGAGCTTAATTGATTGGATTACAGTTTAAGAACATGGTAGCAGCAGGGAAAAGCCAAAAATATGACAGTTGTTAAAATGTGAAATGTAAATGATATTTAATAAAATTGTAACACTTTCTAATTAACTGCTGAACACTAGTAAATGATCTTACCTACCTAGTAAAAATGCATATACATGTGAAAAAACTTTGTAAAGATAAGAACATGAAAAAGGGAATTATTCAATACATTTGATCATTGCTCTTGTCATATTATATATAATGCAACTGTGAAGAAAATGTTAGTGGATCACATGAATGTATGACGTCTGTTAATTTTAATGTTCAAATGTCTGTATAAGTATTTGAATACATAAATAAATGGCAAATAGATGACTGAGATAAAAAATAAGTTGGCAGCAGATTGACGAAATTTAATATGGCAAAGACATGAACTGGGAAAAGATAAAATGTTAATGACATAATATAAAGGAATACTTCCTTTTTCTAAATTATTAAGTTTCTAAAATTCTATTGTAATTTTGTCTAATTTTGTATTATTTTTTATATTAGAAAATTTAAATTTTAACACAAAAGTTGGAGTCATCTAATGCAGTAAATTCCCAGTGTTATTCCATGGGTAAAGTCTAGTCTGGTGATATGAAAATCACCTAAGGAACTTAATAAAAATATACATTAGCATGTCTCACTTCTAGAGATTCGAATTAACAGACTTGGAGGAAAGCCAACACTTAAAAAAATTATTATAAAGCTCTGAAAGTGTTTTTTTAGAGAACTCTGCTATCCAGTTGGAGAACCACTAATACCTTTTAGAGATCATAACCTGGCTGCCAGTGGACTGAATTGAACCCACAGACATGATTTCCAAGGCCTATGGAGTTTTTCCAAATGTCTTAAATTAATATATAATTATTTACATTTACAGTTTCTCTTGAAAAAAGAGAAAAATCTAGTAACACAAAATCTGCATTATTGAATAACAGTAATATATCAGAACTGTTAGAAACTTCCTCCTTTATATACTTATTCATTAATTCATTTATTCAAACCAATTAATAGCCTATTCTATATTATATTCTTCTAGTTGCTCAGAAAATATAAAAAAGCAAAGTAGATAAAATCCCAGAGCGACTGGAACTGCAACTATAGAGGGAAAAACAGAAAGTGAATGAGTTGTTTTTGACAATTGTCCCCGCAGTCACCATGGTCTTTAAGATGCCACATAATTTTAATTTCAAATGAGCAGGATTTTTTTCTTAATTTGTTATATATTTAGCACCTAGAGCAGTATCTGACACATTGTAGGTACTAAATACAATTTACTAGAGAATGTAGATATAAATGAATGTAAAACAATCTTTAGATCTAGTTAATTTGAGCTTAATTGATTGGATTACAGTGTAAGAACATGGCAGCAGCAGGAAAAAGCCAAAAATATGACAGTCAAATGTCTTGCTCATGTTTATTACTAAACTTGCATACTTATACTTCTATAAAGTAGAGAAATTTCCCTCTTCCGTGTTTTATTTTTATATAAATTAGAACAGGAGTAATTTCTATAATAAAGAAAAACAGACTATTCAGTACTTAGCCTAAAATAATTCAATTTCTATTTTATGTTATATTCAACATGTGTGTTCTTTCAAGCAGAGATTTCGGAATTCACCTTCCTCTCAGTTTGTGGCTTTTAGATCCCTTGAAATTTGGAGATCATCTGTGACCAATTAGTAGAAAGGTAAAGAAAAGGTGTAGTTGATCTAGCCCTGGTATAATTCTGTAACAATGTAACTCCATGGTCTGGAAGTGAGGTACAGCATTTCCCCTCACACTCCTTGATAACAAATGTGTGTTATACTTAGATTCAAGGGACTGAAGAGTGAAGTCTCAACCTGGCAACAGCTTTAATTCTAAAGCATGGAAAAGAGAACATGATATTTGCGGGGCAAATCTCTCTTTACCAAACTCTAAAAGTTTATCAAATGAAAGACGTACCTAGAGGGCTGAATAGTTCAAGGATAGAAGAGGGAACTTTTTTCTTTATTTTTGATTTTGTTCAATGCAAGTAAATAAGCTTCTGTGTTCCCTATAACCTTCCTTTGTGCTATATTCTTAACACCCATCAGCAATTGACTATCTTCTGATCTAGCCCAGACTTTGATTTTTAGGAAGAAAGAAATGATCAGAGGAGGAAATAAGGATTTTCCTAAGGTCACAAAACGAGTTAACAGCAGAGGTAGAAAGAGACATGAAATCAAGTCTAACTTCAAACTGGGTTTTATTTCTATTACACTTTTATTCCTCTCTATCATTACATGACTATATAAAATATGTAGAAAACAGCATGTTCATGTATGTGGATGTCCTCTTTCTAGTTTTATATTAACTGATGTTTATTTTTATCGTCACAGTGGATCTTTCTTCTGGTAAGAGCATTTCCTCTGGGAAACACCATGTCCAACTTTTCATAATTATTTGGAGCAGTCCATTGATATAACCTACTATTATGGCCACAGGGTAAATGTGGGACACACATCTATTGGACCATACTCCATACCCACAGCAATACATTTGAGTCCATCACAGATCTTCCTTGATAACAGAGTAAAATAACAGAAGGACTTTCCATCTCTTTTACCTTCTCTATTTTTAAGTGGTAGTAAAGTATTTGATGCAATACCTTGAACAATTATCATAATAATATAAGCAAGGAATTGACAGTAGCAGGAAACTGCCAGGGGAAGGGGGGTGGGGGTGGGATTGACAGTTGAGGGAAACTAGCAGGGAGGGAGGGGCACACCTCATCAACAAGGGTACCTACATAATCAATATTTGGATACCTACCCCTGAATTGTACCCCACATCTTTAAAATTAAAAAAAAGAAAAGAAATGTAGAATTTCCTCTCCAAATAAATCAGGGACTGGTGATATCTTTTGTCTTTTGTGCTTATCAGGGACTGGTGATATCTTTGTCTTTTGTGCTTATCTTCTGAAATTATAGAACTGGAACACTAAAAAACTGGCATACAAGACAGAATGAACCTCAGAGAGGTCATACAGACATGGGTGAGGGTACATTTCTGTGGTAAATGGGACAACTTGGCACAAGTTTCCTGAAAGCTGAATGGTCATTCATGTTGGTGACTGGAATGTAAGATATCTTCTTGTAATTGCCCACAATCTCAACGCAAGAAGATAGTTTTCTTGGGGCAGAAACTCCAGAAGAAAGACACTGTGGCGTGAACTGAATAGAATGGGATAAAGGATGTTAAGTCTGATACAAATCCCCCAAGTAAGAACATTGGGTAGGACACGGCACTCCAACAGTTAACAAGTATACTCACACAAGTGAGTCAGGGGTTCAAATTTCTCCCACATGGAGTAAAAGATCATCTGTATGATTTAAACAGAAAAGCAGCAAAAACCAACAGAAGAGCAAACACGCATACATGATGCTGTTCACAGAAGGAAACTTAAACCCAGCAAAGAGCAGAAAGCTAATTACAATAGGAATACTAGAGAAAAGGATATTTTCTCTCTCCCACCCCTCTGCCCCAATCCTAGGAAAGGACTTAAGGTCTGGGAGCCACAGGATTTTTCTTCACCCAACATTTTTCTTCAGGCTATTGGAGCTATAAGTTCAACCATAGGTCTAATATTATTGTCATTTAGGGGAAGAAGTTGGGTTTTGAGTTTCTCATTTCAAAATAAATGGGACACCAGTCACCCTTACACTTTTTTAGAAGAATTTTTTCTGTTGCTTTATGAAAGTTTTTCGCAATAGAACCATTTCCATTCGGATATATTGATATATTTCATGGAAATATAACACATCAGTATTCTACTTTCTGGCACCTCCTACTTATTTGACCAGCTTTTCTGAGCCATTTCTGACAAGACCTCTTATGAGTCTAGTGACTCACAGCCCTTTTCAGTACAACAAGCATTTTGAGGGAAGAGAAGGGAACCATAATATAAGGAACACAAGGAAAGGGGCTGTGTTCAATGAAAGACTATCACTGCTACTTTTTTTTTTTTAAGTTAGTCTCACCCTATTGCCCAGGCTAGAGTGCAGTGGCACGCTTACGGCTATCACACCTACGCCTGCTGGTCTCACGCAATCCTTTCGCCTCAGTCTTCCAAGTAGCTGACACTATGGTAGGAACCACCACCCCCAGCTAATTTTTTGATTTATTGTAGAGACAAGGTCCCACCAAGTTGCCGAGGCTGGTCTCGAAATCCTGGGCTCAGGCAAACCTCTCACCTTGGCCTCCCGAAGTGCTGGGATTACATGTTTGAGTCATCGTGCCCAGCCTGTTACATCTAATATCTGAAAGGTGCTGTTGCGTTGGGTCTATTTTTCTGAACTTTTATATCACTTATGTGATTTTCTCTAAGGGAGCACATTTTTAAAAATCCAGTTAAGTTTCTTTTAGGGCCATATATTAATCAGTGGGATCTGCACCTATTCAATCAGTGGGATCTGAGAATTTTAGCAAAAGAGGCAGAGCTAGTCAGTTGTTGATCAAACTCATTTCCGTTTCTCTTAGGTAAATTAGACTACATTTTCCACCACCATTGCATTTAGGTATGAATATGAGACTGGGTTCTGTGCTGTGGAATATAGATGAAAATGACTGTGACACTTGTGGGTCTGAGAAGTATAAAGCCTCCCACACAATTTTTTATGTATTCCCCCATCTGATGGTCAGATTAGACATACAGCAGAAAGAGAATCCAGGAAATAGTGGGGTCACAACATAAATAAGAGTTACTACATTGCGTATGGAAGGCTGCCAAACACCAAACTACCAAACACCCACAAACTGAGAAACATGTAAAGTCACAAAGGTTTGGTTCTTTGCTCTGGACATTTTTATACCCTTATCAGGAATGGTTTCTATTTCTCCTCCCAGTACTTCTGAACCTCATAAGAATCTAAGTATATTCTGGGCTATTGATTTTGAAGCACAGGCATAGTCGATGGCACTTGAAAATTGTTTCCAAACTTAAGACCTGTAAAAGATTGATTTGTTATGAACTCACTGAGCACCACAAGGGGGCAGAGTTGCCTAAGCCCATCAATCAACAAAACAAAATCTGTAACTATGACCTATTAAATAGATAGGCTTCTTTCCAGTTATCTTAATTCTTTATTCCTTGACTTCAGAGATGTAGTGGGTGGGTGTTACATTTTTGAGATAGTCATGCATTTATTTTTGTTCTACTTTCTGCTGTTTGCTATCCAAAACTTAGGCACAAAGTAGATTTAGATAGTAAATGTATCTTATTAATCATATAATCTATATGTTTATTTCTCATTGTGTAGATCTGCATAGATCATAGTATCTATTTGTGTATATATAAAAAGCATATTTTTGCATAACTACACACATATTCATACCAATCATTTATATACTGTATACTTTTACATAATAAATCACTGTGGTGAAAAGGGCACCGTTTAGTAACTTAAGTTTCCCCCAACTTCTAAATACGGTGTTTTCAATGAAGTTTTGTATTATATATATATTCACACATGTGTTCATATTAAAGGCTTAGAAGGTCTAGGCTTCCCTACCTTGGATGGGAAACTTTAAAAAATGCTGATTAGAGTTGTAGTTTGCACAAAGCTACTACTCATCATGGTTGCACATGCACAAGCATATGAGTAGATCAGTGACTGCAATGTCAGTATCCTCATATTACATAGTACAAGTTCTGACTCATCTAGACATAGTTATGAATTAAGCATTTTGTTTAACCAAGTAATGACAGCTGCAAAACTGATGGTTATGGAATTGTGAATCCAAAAGTCAAGAGAAAGAAAGAAGAGAGGAGGGAGAACAAGAGAGGAGAAAGAGGAAATAGAAGAGAAGAGATGGGGTAAGAAAGAGGAAAGAGGGGGAAGAAGAAGAGGAGAAAAGGAGGAGAAGGAGATGGAGGAGGAGAAGAGAAAAGGAAGAACAAATTTTCACACAAGGGGAAGATAGAACGTGTCTAAATAAATAGAAGCTCATTGGGTAATAATATATCCACATGTTCATAAATGTTTCCTTTTTAACTTCCTTGTAATTTTTCTTTCTCTTATTAATTAAACTATGTATTTGCTTCTGAAGGACTTGCATGATTAACATATGAATACAAAGATAAAGAAATGTCAGTGTCACATTTCTAACTTTTAGAGTAATTTCTTCCAGTTTATTTCCAAGATTAGTAAAGAACAAACCCCACAGAAGTTGGGTGAGCCTGGAGAGATGGATATGAGACAAAATTTATCATATATATATATATATATATATATATATATATAACTATATATAATCCTATTTCATATATTTCACTATGCATATTTTACAATATGTTCTTTATATGTAAACATGTATATATATAAGTGTATATATGTATACATATATAAATAAAACTTTCATGCTTCTCATACTTTGTTAAAATAACAGATGTTAAAAGACTACATCTTTAGAAGCTTACTATTCAAAGAACAATGAATATTTTTCAGGCAAAAATGGAAACATTTTGAATTCCATTTTATCAACAATGCACGTTGTTGTATGGAAAAGTTATTTGCAAACATTAAGACAATTGTTTGAACATCGCCTGAAATGATTTTTTGTTTTTATTTGTTTGTTTATTCTCTCGGTACAGCATTTTTGTGTGAGGGTAATAATTCCAGTCCTCTTCCATTTTTCTGCCCAAGGATTCTCATGATTATCAGAAACCAATCGTACAATAAAGTATTGACTGACCACAAAGCATAAGAATAGCCTTGATTCATTCAGTTTGGCAATAATGAATTTAATATCTATCCTGTATGTGGCTCATAATGTCAGCTTAACCACAAAAATAGAAGATTTAAATAGATTTAGAAGTGGTTTTTGCATAAATATTAAATACTAAAATAAAGCCATTGGACATTGAGGGCAGAATTCAGAAATTTTTCTGAGGTACAATCAATAGTGATGGTTAATTTGATGCATGAGAAATGTACAATTTTTAAGCTACTATCAAGTTATCCTTCAAGAACACACACTAAATTTTGCCATGGAGAGAAGGGTCGCTGAGATACCATAGAAAGAAAAAGGTCCAGTTTTTTGAGAATAACATCTAATTTCCAACCCTCAGTGGACTCGTTTGTTAAATAAAGAGGAACCAGTCCTGACAGGACCAGCAGAACTGACCAGCTAAGCTTCTCCCAGATTGCAGGTTCTTGAGCAAATAAAATCTTGTATTTAGTTCAAGCCACTCAGTTTGGGGATGGTTTATTGTTCAGCAGCATATTACTAAACCAAAATCAAAGTGGAAACTGTCTTGAAAATAGGATATGCAGGGCAACCCCTTCGGGTCCCCTCAATTGTGGGAGCTTCTCTGTCCTCTCAATAAATCCTGTTTGCTCACAAAAAGAAAAGAAAAAAGAAAATAAGGTATGCTGTTAAGAAAGAATTGAGTCCAGACATACAGGTTTGGAAGACACCAACATTTAGAGAGAGCTGATGCTATTTTAGGAGACAATATGACCAGGGAAGAATGCAGAGGGAAAAAAGATAAATTCTAATGACAGAATGATTAGACATTCACAACTTTTATGATATAAGGAAACAAAGGACATTCACCAATTAGATGGAGAACTGTTAATAATTTAAAACATTATGAAAGCCAAATGAAAATAGTGTTGAGTGTGTAATAGGGAATGACGATAAATATTGAAGAAAGGTCAAACTAGTTTTGTTTGCAGGTCTACTGATTTTGCAATGACATGGAAGTCAGAGCCTTCAAAGGTAGCAATATCACTCAAGTGTTATGAGTCACAAGTGTGCCCTGCCAGGTTGAAAAGAAAATTAAGTAAAGTGATAGTTAATTGTATGAGATGAAAGAAAAATGAATGAATGAAAATTTCAGGAAAGAGAGGGGATGGGTCAAAATAATTCATTAATAATGTTCATATAGTTACTTTTTTTCTTGGTAAGGAGAAAAAATGGAGGCTTATTTTTCTTTCTGAGAAAGAGGGGAAGATTTTAGTATTGATAACTACATACACACAGTACTTTAAATGAAATGTGAGAAATATAAGTTTGCTAGTCAATATACAGTCACATACCTCATAATGACCATCCTGTAGGTCAGAAGTCTGGTATAGGTCTCAACAGTTTAAATTCAATGTGCTGGAACAGTGCATTCTCTTCTAGATGTTCTAGGGGAAAATACATTTCCTTGACTTTTCCAGCTTCTAGATATCTTTCACATTTTTTGACTTGTGTCTACCTTTCTTCATCTTTAATACCAGCAACTGCAAATGGATTGTTTTTCACGTCACATCTCTCTGACTGTCTTCCACTGACGCATCTCTCTCTCTGACTCAACTGTGTAAGGGTCTCATCTATTAAGGACTTGTGTTTAGATGGGGCTCACCCAAGTAGTCCAGGTTAATATTTCTATTGTAAGGTCTTTAACTTGAATATGCAAAGAACAATTTTCAGATAAGATAAAGTCACAGGTCTTGGGATAATGACATGTATATCTTTGGGGAGTTATTACCCTGCTTACCCCATAACATTTCTTGATGGTAGCTTGGTTATATGCTAGGGTATAGTATGACTTTGGCCTATAGAATATAAAAAAGAAGTGACTGTGCAACACTTCTAGGAAAGTTCCTTAACTGGAAAACAGAATCTAAGGTTTCATGTGCTCCTTGTGCTTCTATACCATCCTGCTTTCTTCAACATGACTAATAAGCTAAAATTCTGAGAATAGCTAGAAGAATGCTGCCAAAAAGAAAGCTAGAAGAAGTTACAATTAAACTACCCAGTCTCTGAGCTACCCACACCTGAACTTTTATGTAAAAGAAAAATAACCCTTAATTTATTTATTATTTTATCAGGGTTCTTTTAATAGCTTTTGGACAAATTCCTAGCCAATATGCTTCATCAAAGTAAAGCTGAGTTGGTCATTATAAAAGAGAAAGATCTATGTTGATTGCAGAATGGGTTTTATTTTAATGACTGAATTAGATTATCCATTCAGCAGTCTCATTCACTGGTGGAATGCAGTCTTTTACCAGAAGAATTGACAAACTATACAAACTTGGACAAGTTAAGTTATCTAGAAAGACAATCAGAGTTGATGTTCTATTAACAGCTTAACTGTAATTAAGCCAAAAGTCAGATATCAATATAATTGTCAGTATTATAAGAAAATAGATTTTGCTTCTAGAAAAGTATGGTAATAAATTTAATTAGAATTGGAATTGCTTTTTGAATCAGCAAATCTTAGCTGCCATAAAGAAATATTCGCATTTTAAATTTGTCACATATAAACTCAATTTCATATATCACTTTAAAAACATTATATTCTTGTCTAAGAATCACAGTAGATCACATATTATTAGAAAACACTGATAATATTAAAGGAAGTAAAAGATCTTTGTGAGTTTAAAATAAAGACAAAATATTTTAGGTTAATCAGAGCAACAAATCTCTTTATATTGTACTTTCTTCATCATCCACTCTAGATTATAACAGTTTAAAGTTTTAATTTATGTTTCACTGTGGATTGTGTCATATTTCTAAAAATAAACAATTGGTCAAACCAAATTATTTTCTAACTGTGTCAGAGGACTTAAGATGATTGAATCCCATAGTAGTTAAACTTACTTTTTCCATCTTTGGAAAAATGCATTATTGCTTACTTTGTATATGATGTCGAGTCACGGTAGTGTGTGTTCTGTGAACCATTTCTGATAAGCACAATATGATATTAGTTCTATTCCTTGTGTTATGTTTTGCTACATGGAACACAGAATGAATATCATCTGTCCTGATGCTATTGGTCTAGTAGCACTCTTATTTTGCTATGTATTAGTGAATAGGCGATTCAGTTTATAACTTATTTTGTTAATCCATCCTTGCTCATCATTTTTTGCAAATGTATTAGACAGAATTGTATGTGTTATGTTAGTAACATACAGCATACGAGGCACATTTTTAAACATGTATCCAATTTTGTATTCTTTATTTTAAAAGATAGCAAAATTGGAAGAAAATACCTAAATTATTTCCAAAAGAATGCTACTGTAGCAGATGTAATTATTTCCTCCACCAAAAGATATGTATATGTATGCGACCAAATACCTGGAACCTGTAAATGTTACCTTATTTAAACAAATAGATTGGAGGCAGAAAGAAAAGCAGGGGAGAAACTTGAGAATCAGAGGAGGAGGCATGAAACATTTTTCTCGAAAACTTCTAGAGGAAGCACATTCCTGCCAACACCTTGGTTTGGGAATCCTAATCTCCAGAGCAGTAAGAAAATAATTCAAAATATTGAAAAGAGATGTTAGATAATTGCACAGTGATAGCATTTGTCATTGAATTAAAAGACTAAGCAGAAGCAAAATAAAGCAACTGTTCATTTAAGAGAAAACCAGCTCTTCGAGAAAGGTGAAGATAATTGAATACTTTGGGACTGGATTAAAAATGGCATTAATGCAGTTTAAACAATAAATAACATTCGATGCAAAATAATTATATATGATTTAATCCAAAATAGTAATCAAAATGATTCAAAGTAACTACTTGTTATCTATTGGATATAGTTACTACAAACTGTATGTGAATGTGAGTGAGTGAATGTGAAATGGGTGTGATGAATTTTGTGATGTAGCGCAATATATCGCACAGAAAAATATTTATCTTCCATAGCAGGAAATTATAACATTTCAAAGACTGATAGTTTTAAGGAGTTGTCAAATGATCATATTGTTTAAGTACATAAAATTAAAAACAAAAGAAAATCAGTAACAGATAAGTGAGGGAAGCAGTTGGTTCTGAGGTATCAAACATGGAGTGATGTGGGTCTGAGAGGTTGTTTTTATACTATGTATTCAGGATATACCCTAAGGTGAGTCATCTTGCATTCTTGGTCTTGAATAATCTCCACCTCACCTGAGTGTGGGCAATGCCTACGAATTGCTTACTACCAGTACCGAAAAGGTGATGGGATGTCACTTTTGTGATAAAGTTACTTAAGATTAAACCTGTCTTGGCAGATGATATTTTCTTTGCTGTCTTTGAAGAAGAAAAAGGTCACAAATTTGGAAGACCCATTGTCAAGGAGTTGAGGGCACTTCCTAGCTAATGACCAGCAAGATGCTGAGGTCCTCAATGAGAATGTTAAAGCTGTCAACAATAGTTTGAGATTGGAAGGGGATCATTCCTCCCTCAAGCCTTGAGAAGAGATGAGAACTTCAGTTAACACCTTCACTGCAGCCTTGGGAGACCCTTAAGCAGAGAAGGACTCATAATATGTGATCTGACACTTGACCCACCGAAACTGTGAGATAATGCATGTGCTTTGTTTTAAGTCAGCAAAGTTGTGTCAATATTATTACAGAAGGGCTGAAAACATGAATAAACTGTGCCTTGCTGAATAATTTGACTTTTTAATCATGTGCATATATTACTTTGAATTAAAAAACAAAAGCTGAAATTGGAGAAAACGCAGCTTCCTAATAAAAATGGCAATGTATACAACCTCCCAGATAAATTTCCCTTTAGATATTTTTTCCCTGGAGTACATTTTGAGCCAAGGCATCCAGGATCAGATAGTGCAGAATAATCAGGATGGAAATAAAATTTATACAGAGGCCGGGCTCGGTGGCTCAGCATGTAATCCTGTGACTTTGGGAGGCTGAGGTGAGTGGATTACCTGAGCCCGTGGATTCTCTACAACAAATCAAAAAACCAGCCAGGCGTGGTAGCGCATGCCTGTAATTCCGGCTACTCGGAAGGCTGAGGCGGAAGGATCACCTGAGCCCAGCAGGTCGAGGCTGCGGTGGCCGGGAGCGGCCACTGCACTCCAGTCTGGGCGACAGAGTGAGACTCCAACTCAAAAAAAAAAAAAATTATACAGATGAGTGGATGGTTTACTTGGTGGTATGTGGTCATGTCTTCCCAGTCTCCTTATTGTAGCTGAAGAGAAACGAATTAGTGCCCCATTCAGAGATGTGTTTTTAAAGACACGTAGAAAAAGCATTAAGAAGTTATATTAATTACTCTAACAGTGATCATTCCAAATGTTATTCCTTTCCTAATGGGGAATTACAAAGGCAAACTTTTCTATGCCTACCTCTGCTTATTTTAAAAGTTAATTATTTTGAAATTTAGTTTTACAAAGTTTATGTCTCTTTGAGAACCAAGGAATACAAAAAGTTATCAAACAACTCTTCTAGCACACAGTTTAAGCCAATTTGTAAGTGGGAAAATGTTATGAGTAGAAATAAACAATTATCTAGCAAAAATATGCTAAGTTTCCAATAAAGATCATGCACAATTATACACTCTTAAAACACAAAAAACAAATCTGATAGAAGGCCTGGTTTTTATGGAGCTTATTTCTCCCTTATTGATGATGAAGCTAATGATAGTAAAAATTAAACCAAGAGAAAATTACTAGAAAAGATATGTTGTGAATCTCATTAAAAAAAGAGTAGACTAAAAGAAAATCACACATTTTTATTGTTATTAATTTATTGTTACTAAATAAAAATGTGCTGTATGATAATTGTTTCTCACCCAGTACTTGGCTAATATCTTTATGAATGATTAACAATAATAAAGGCTAAGAGTTTGGGGCTCTTTCCTTGCTCTAAGCATTGTACTATGGATTTTATATATATTAGCTTATGTAATTTCACAACCACAACTATGAGGGAGGTAAGACTTCTATCTCAGTTTTACTTATGGGAAACTAATGCTTAGATTCATTGAAGCAAATTGTTTGTTGAAAGGTAGAAGGTAGTGGTAGAGCCAGAGTTTGTAATGATCTTTTAAAATCTATTGAAACTTATCTGTGACCTAAAGTATTATCTATTATGGAAAATTCTCCATGTGTTCTTGATAAGAATGTGTATTCTGTTGTTATTGGGTACAATGCCCTGTATACAGTCATCAGAACTAGTTGGGTTATTGTGTTATTCAAGTCCCCTATTTTCTTACTTATCTACTGTCTGGGTATTTTATCCATTATTGAGAGTCTAATATTGAAGTTTCCAACTATTTTTGTGGAAAAGTCTATTTCTCTCTTCAATTTTGTCAATATTTTCTTTATGTGTTTAGATTATCTCTTATTAGGAATATAAACATTCATAATTGTTACATTTCCTGGTTGTATATCTTTTTATTGTATATCATGTCCTACTTTAAAAAAAATTAAAGTCTATTTTGTCTGTTGTTTATAGAATCACACCTGCATTATTTTGTTACTGGTTTTAAAGAATATCTTTCCCACCTTCTTATTTTTCGTTTATTTAAGTCTTTGGATCTCATCTGAGTTTCTTATATCTAGCATGTAGTTGAATCAGGGATTTTTTTTCTCATTATACCAATATTTGCCATTTTCTTGGAAAGTTTAATCCTTTTACCTTAAAAATAATTACTGATAAAAAATTACTTGTCATTTTGTTATTTGTTTTTGTTTTATTTTTAATGTTATATATATGTGTATATATATATATTTTTATTTTAAGGATGTGGGGTACAATTCAGGATTAGAGATATAAATGCTCATTATACAGGTAAAGTTTGGGCCTCACTTTGGTCCCCATTTTGCCTGGTTTGAGATCAGGTACCCTTATTGATAAAGTGTGCTCCCTCACTCTTCGGGCAGTTTTCCATGACTTCCAGTCTCTTTTAAAAAATATTATGATAATTGTTCAAGGTTTGCTTATGAATGAGACCATGTGGTATTCAGTTCTTCCTTTCTGTGATAGATAACTGAGTATGATAGACTCTAAAATACATCCAAGTTGCTGTGAGGTTCATAATTTTGTCCTTCCTAATGGCTGCATAATATTCCTTTGTGTATACGTACCACATTTTTTTCATCCAGCCCACTTTGATGGGTAGCACCATTGGTTCCATGTTTTTGCTATTATGAATAAAGCTGCAATAAACATGCGTGTTCAGGTATCTTTTCCATAGAGTGATTTGAGTTCCTCTGGCTATATTCCCAGAAGAGGAATTGCTAAGTCATATGGAAGTTTGATTTTGAGATCTTTTAGAAATTGTCATACTGTTTTCCGTAAAGGTTGCACTAGTTTACACTCCCACCAACAGTGTAAAAGTGTTCCCTTTTCCCCACATCCACACGAGCATCCGTTGTTTTTTGAATTATTGATGATGGCCATCCTGACTGGATTTTGGTGGTATTTCAGTGTGTTTTTAATTTGCATTTCTATGATGATTAGTGAAACCGAGCATTTTTTTTTAATGTATCTGTTATCTGCTTGTGTGTCTTTCTTTGAAAAGTGTCTACTCATATCTTTTGCCCACTTTTTATTAGGACTGTTTTTTTTTACTTTCTGGTACATTTGAGTCCCTTGTAGGTTCTAGAAGTTAGGCTTTTGTCAGATATACAGTTGGCAATTATTTTTTCCCATTCTGTGGGCTGTCTCCCTGCTCTCTTGGTGGTTTCTTTTGCTTTGCAGAAGTTATTCAGTTTAATGAGGTCCCACTCATGTATCTTATCTCTTATGGCATGGGGATTTGGGAATTTGATCAGGAATTGGTTTCCATTTCGAATTTCTATAAGGGTGTCTCCTTCATTTTCTAAGCTTCTTACAGTTAGAGATTTTACATTTAGGCCTTTGATCCATTTAGAGTTGATTTTTGTGTATGGGATAGGTAGCTGTCTTGTTTTAATCTTCTGCATGTGGTCAGTTTTCCTTGCACCATTTACTGAATAGGTTCTTTCCTCTCCCTATTGGTTGTTGTTGGCAGTTTTGTCAAAAATTAATTGTTTGAAAAATTGAGAGTTTGCTTCTGGAATCTCTATCCTGTTCCATTGGTCTATTTACCTGTTCTTGTACAGATAGCAGACTGCTTTGATTATTGCATTCTTATAATAAATATTTAAAGTCTGGAAGTGTGATACCTCCTGCTTTGTTTCTTTTGTTGAGAATTTAATGGGTATAACATTTAATCTGTAGATTGCCTTGGGTAGGATGGCCATCTTAACAATTTTGATTCTTCCAATCCATGAACATGGAATATTTCTCTATTTGTTTGTGTCTTCTTTGATTTCTTTGAGCAGTGCTTTGTAGTTTTCATTGTAAAGGTCTTTCATTTCTCTGGTTAGAAAGATACTGAGGTATTTCATTTCTTTATTGTTGATATTGTGAATGGGATCGTGCTTTTTATTTCATTCTCTGCCTGTTTTTTGTTGGTGTATAAGAATATGAATGTATTTTGCATATTGATTTTTGTACTCTGAGACTTTGCCAAAGTCCTTTAACAGTGTGAGGTTTTCATAGATTTTCTTAGATTTTCAAGGTATAGAATTATATTGTCAGGAAAGAGGGATGACTTTACAGCTTCTTTTCCTGTAGGATATCACTTATTCCCTTCTCTTGTCTGATTGCTCTAACTAGGACTTCCAACACTATGGTGAACAAGAGGGGGTGAAAGTGGGCAGTGCTTTGGTCTGGTTTTCATGGAAAGTGCTTTCAATTTCTATCCATTTAACAATAAGGTGGCTGTGGATTTATAATAGTTCATGCTTACTATTTTGGGGTATGTTCCCTCCATGCCTAGATGTTCAAGGGTTTTTATCAAGAAGGGACACTGAATTTTCTCAAAATCTATTTCTGTATCTAATGATTTAATTGTGTGATTCCTATTTTTACATCTGTTGATTAATTTAATTACATTTATGGTCTTGGGATGTTGAACCAACCCTGCATTCCGTGGATGAAGCCTACTTGGTCATGGTGGATGATTTTTGAGATGTGCTGTTGGATCCTATTTACTATAATTTTGTTGAGTATTTTGCATCTATGGTCATCAGGATATTTGCTTGTAGTTCTCTTTTTTAGTTGGATCTTTACCTGATTTGAGTATCAGTTAGTTTCACAAAATGATTGGAGAGAGTTCCATCTTTCTCGATTGCTTGGAATACTTTCAATAGGATTGGTGTCAACTCCTTGTATATTTTGTAGAACTTCACTGGAAAAATGTCTGGTCCAGGACTTTATTTTGTAGATAGCTTTCTTATGTCATAGTCAATTTCCTGGGTTGTTATTGGTCTATTAAATATTTCAGTTCTTGTTTCAGCTTTAGGATGATGTGTGATGGCAGAAAATCTTCATTTCATTTAGGTTTTTGAGTTTGTATCCATATAGGTGTACATAATAATCTCTGAAAATCTTTTGTATTTCTTCAGGGTCTGTTGTGATTTGATCTTTTGCACTTCTGATTGCATTTATGTGGACTTTTTCTGTTTTTAATGGTCAGTCAGGCTAGAGGTCTGTCAATCATACTTATTCTTCCAAAGAACCAGTTTTTTGTTTTGTTGACTTTTTTCTGTAATATTTTTGTCTTCTATGTCCTGTATTTGGGTTTTTACTTTGGTGATTTGGATTCTTCTGCTGAAGTTAGGGTTTTGGTGATCTTGTCTTTCCAGCTCCCTTAGGTGATTTGCTAGGCTGCTAACCTGTGATCTTTCCATTTTCTTGATGTGTGTTCATAAAGAAATGAATTCCCCTCTCAGTACTGCTTTCATGGCATCCAAGAAATATTTGGTAAGATGTGTCTTATTTTTATTTGTTTTCAGGAATCTTTTAATTTTGTTTTGATTTCTGTGTTGACCAAGAATTGTTTGGCATCACGCTGTTTAGTGTCCATGTCTTTGTGGGGTTTGAGGGTATTTTGTTGGTGTTGATATTTATTTTTATTCTACTCTGGTCTTAGAAGGTGCATGACATTATTTCAGTCTTATAAATTTTGTTATGCTTGATTTATGTCTGAGGATATGTTGATCTTGGAGTATGTTCCAAATGATGATGAGTAGAATGCATATTCCATGGTTGTTTCATGCGAGGGTTCTGTAGGTACCTACTAAGTCTATTTGGTCAAGCCTCAAGTTGAGATTCTATATCTACTTGTTGACTATTTGCCTCAATGATACACCTAGGGATGTTAGTGAGGTGTTTATGTCCCCAGCTGTGATAGTGTAAGAGTCAATATCTTTTTTTGTTTAGAAGTTGCTTTATTAAAATTGATGCTTCTATGCTGGGTGCATATATATTTAACATAGATATTTCTTGTTGATATATTGAACATTTTATCATTATTCAGTGACCTTCCATACCCTTTTAAATTTTTGATTGCTTAAAGGAAATTTTGTCTCATATAAAAATTACAATTCCTGCTTTCATTAGTATTCTGTTCACCTGAAGATTTGTTTTTCTTCTTCCACCTTTGAGTCTGTGAATGTCCATTCTGGTGAGATGAGACAGTATATTGTTGTGCCATGTTTCCTTATCCAGTTTGCCATTCTATTTTTTTTTTCAGTGGTGCATTTAATCCATTCACATTCAGGCTAATTACTGGATGTGAGTATAACCCTGTCATGAGGTTCCTATAGAGTTTGTTTTTATTGTTTGTTTGTTGATTTTCTTTTGATTTTTGGGTTGATATTGTGTGTGTTTTCAAACTTTTTTGGGGGGGAACAGCACAGTCATTCTGTTTTTTCTTTCTTCTGTGCTTAATACTTTCTTACATGTTTCTTGTAGAGCAGTTTTCAAGGTGGCATAAACTCTTAGAGATTGAATGTCTGGGAAGGATTTTAATTATCCATCAATCCTGAAGCTTAGCTTGACTGGGTAGGAAATTCTCAGTTGAATTGTTTATCTTTGATAACTTTGAAGAATAGACTCCAGTCTCTTCTACTCTGCAATCTTTCTGTAGAAAGTCTGCTACTATTCTAAGTGGTCTTCCCAGGTAGGTAGCCTGACCTTTCTCTCTTGCTGGCTTTAGGATTTTTTCTTTCATATGTACTTTGTGCAAATGAACTACTATGTGTCTAGGAGTTGGTCTTCTCATCTGATGCCTTGCAAGGGTTCTCCAAACATTTTGTGTTTCAATGGTCATGTCTCTGATTAGATAAGGGAAATTTTCTTGGATAATTTATTGGAATGTTTGTTCCAGGGTGGTCTCTGTCTCTCTATCTGCTTCAGGAATGCCAATTATGTGTAGGAACAGCCTCTTGATATAACCACACATCTCTTGAGGCTTGGTTCCATCACTGTAAGCTTCTTTTCTACATTTTTAACATTTTGGGTTAAACTCTGAGTCCTCAAACTCTGAGATTCTTTCTTCTGCTTGGTTAATTCTGTTTTCCATTTTTATCAGTTTGTTATTTATTTTGTTTACTGTATTCTTTATTGTCATCATCTCAGTTATCAACTTCTTCATTCTATCTTCTAGTCTCTCCTCATTTCTGTTAATTCTCTTTATTAATATCTTTATCTTGGGTTTGTGGTTTCAGACCAGTTGTTTTGTGGGTTCTTCATTGTTTGAGTTCTGAAGTCTGTATTCTCAGGTGCTTTCTTCTGAGTAGTCTGGATGGGATCTGTGTTCTTCCTTTGGTTCTTTTTCATTTTTGATGGTTTTCCTCCATTTTTTCCCCTTCTTTAATTCCATTGCTTACTGACAGGGGGATAGCTTTTACTTCTGTTTTACTTCAATCAGCTATTCTTTTGTATGTAGGTGCTCTGGATTTGTTCAATTTTGAAGCTGGAGTGGGTAAGATGGTGTGCTTTTTGCACTTTTGAGATTTAATTAAGGTGTGATGTGAGTGCTGTGGTTCAGAAGCTATTCGCAAATCACAGTATCCACCGAATGATGTGTGGGTCCCCTGGAACCCATTTTCCTCCACCTTAAATATATCCAATCAGTGTAGGCATATGTATGCCCATGAAAGCAAAATGAGATAAGAGAAAGGAAAAGAATGGAAAAAGGGAAAAGGGAGATGAAAGGAAGATGATGAGAAAAGGAGAAGAAGAAGAAGAAGAAGAAGAAGAAGAAGAAGAAGAAGAAGAAGAAGAAAAACAGGCATACCAACTAACAAATAAAGAAAGAAAAAAAAACAAAATCAAAACAGTCAAACAAAAAAAACCTCATTATGCACTCACCCTCAAAAAATACCCACATGCAAACCAAAAATCAAAAAAGCTAAGCAAACAAATAAACAAAACAAATATAAAAACATAAACAAAAGTAGAACAAACTTAAATAACTTCTTCTATAGCCATTTCTAGAAGTGTGGTTTCCTCTTTCTTTCTTTCTTTTTCTTTCTTTCTTTCTTTCTTTCTCTTTCTTTCTTTCTTTCTTTCTTTCTTTCTTTCTCTCCTTCTTCTCTCCTTTCTTTCTTTTTTTCTTTTTTTACTGGTGGGTACTAAGTACTGCCATTACTTTTGACTATTATAGTGGTAGGGCACAGGTTCCAATCTCCAGCCCCTCCTCTCTGTTTAGCATAGGCCAATCAGGTTTAACTCAGTGAGGGTCAGATGCCCCATGGATTGCTGAGGAAGGAGGGTGAATCAGATCCAGACTCATCTCAACTTTGCTACTGCTGCTGCCAAGTCTCCCACTCAGATCAGATGTGTCCCTGCCCAGGCCAACATGTGGGTGGGGTGTCTGTCTCTCCATGTCTCCTCCTGAAGTTTCCTCTTTGGGCCAGCAATGGTCACTCACAGAAGAGTCCAGAGATTACCTCCGGTCTCAGTTTGAAGGATGATCAGAGTTGAGTGGGCCAGCACAGCTCTCTACTTGGTTCCCAGATATAGCAAATGGTGGCAGTCAGTTTCTCATTGTTGGTGGTGTGGCTCAGCTCAAGATTTCCACCACATATCTTCTCCATGGTTCCTGTAGATTCCTATGATCCTTTTTTAAATATTATTTTTTGTTGTTTTTATTTGGGAGATTACATTTAAAATCTTAAAGTTATAAAATTCTAATTTAATTTTATACCAACTTAACTTCAATAACATACATAAACTCTGCTCATTTATAACTCTACCAATTGTTTTCAATTATTGATGAGACAAAATTATATCTTTGTACACTGTGTTCAAAAGCATAAATCGATGATTGTTTATGTATTAGTATATTGCATTATGTAGAAAAAAGTGTAAAACTGCAAATTATTGTTACAATAATACTAGCTTTTATCATTTTTTATGTATTTCTCTTTATTGAGGTTTTCATTTATTCATATGTTTTTGAGTTACTGTCCAGTGTCCTTTCATTTTAACCTGTTTAACTACCTTTAGAAATACTTTCAAGGCAGGTCTGTTGGTAAAAAATTTCCTCAGTTTTTATTTACCTAGGAATGTGTTCATTTCTCTTTCACACTTAAAGGATATTTTTTATTTACATGAGACTTTTGTTTGGTAGGATTTTATTTTTTGTTCTTCTTTAGTACTCCATATATGTCAACTTACTGTCTTCTGTCCAACCAAGGTTCTGAAAACAAATCTACTGATATTTTATTGAGGACTCCTTTTACATGTTAAGTTACTAATATGGTTGTTGCTGTTTTTAAGATTCTTTTTTTATTTTACTTTCACCAATTTGATTAACATATGTCTTGCTGTAGATATCTTTAAGTTTATCCTTCTCAAAATGTGTTGACATTTTGGGGTATTTATTTTTCTGATTTGATCAAATTTGTAAATATTCATCCATCATTTCCCAGATGATCCAGATGTTTTTGTCCCTTGCTCTTCTTCTTTTTCTCTAGGATTTTTACAATGCTTAACTTGTTCTGCTTGATAGAATACCCAGAGCAGCAGAGCTGTCCATTTTCTTCAGTCTTTTTTCCTGTTTGTTCTTTTAACTTGATCATTTTAATTGTATCATCTTCAAGTACTGTGATATTTTCTCCTGCCTACTCAAATCTGCCTTTGAATTCCTACAGCTAATATTTGTAGTTACTGTTATTTTCAGTTTTTGTTTGCCTTTTTTTAGGCTTTCTTTCTCTTTATTGATATTTCCATTTTGTTCATATATGATTATCTTCTAGAACTACCTCCATGTATTTTTTTTATTTCTCTGATCATTGTTAAAAAAAATCGAGACCTGCCTGGGCAACGAGACCTCATCTCTACAATAAATCAAAAAATCAGCCGGGTGTGGTAGTGCATGCCTGTAATTCCGGCTACTCGGAAGGCTGAGGCAGAAGGATCGCCAGAGCCCAGCAGGTCGAGGTTGTGGTGGCCGGGAGTGGCCACTGCACTCCAATCTGGGTGACAGAATGAGACTCTAACTCAAAAAAAAAAAAAAAAAAAAAAAAAATCATGGTTTTAAAGTCTTTATCCAGTAGGTCTACCATCTGTTCCTTCTCAGGGAAAATTTCTGTTTACCTTCTTTAGAATTAATCATATTTTTATATTTCTTAGTATGCCTTGGGATTTTTTGTTGGAAACTGTAAATTTGAATCTAATAATGTGGTACCTATTGAAATCAGATTCTTTACATTTCCCACAGTTTTCTATTTTTTAATTTTTGTTTTGCTTTTAATTTTTTTTGAGTATTTTTATTTATTTATTTATTTATTTTTTATTGTGAAGTTGTGGGGTACAGTTAAGGGTCAGGTATACAATTGCGTTTCATTCAGGCACCCTGTTGATATGGGATGTTTCCCCGTACCCAGACAGATATTTGCTACTGTTAATCCCATCTCCCTCCCACCACCATAGTTTCCCACTACGGTCAGTCATCTTTGTATAGTATTGCATTGGATGTTTAAGGTTCATTATATGAGTGAGAACATGTGATACTCAGATCTTTGTTTCTGTGAGAGGTCACTCAGTATTATAGACTCTAGTTCCATCCAGGTTGCTGCGAAATTCATGATTTTGTTCTTTTTTATGGCTGCGTAGTATTCCATCGTATATATGTACCACGTTTTTAAAATCCAGTCCTCTTTTGACGGGCAGCATGGCTGTTTCCAGGTTCTTGCTATTGTGAACAATGCTGCGAAAAACATGCGTGTGCAGGTATCTTTTTTATAGAGTGATTTGTGTTCTTCAGGATATATTCCCAGTAGGGGGATTGTGGGGTCATATGGGAGGTTGGTATTTAGAGCTTTAAAGAATCGCCACACTGCTTTTCACAGAGGTTGCACTAAGTTACACTCCCACCAACAGTGTAGAAGTGTTCCCTTTTCACCACACCCTCTCCAGCAGCTGTTATTTTTTGAGTTGTTGATAATTGCCATTCTGACTGGGGTTAGGTGGTATCTCAGTGTGGTTTTGATTTGCATCTCCCTGATGATTAGTGAGGTTGAACATTTCTTCATGTGTTTGTTGGCTGCTCGGATGTTTTCCTTTGTGAAGTGTCTGTTCATATCTTTTGCCCATTTTATAATGGGTTTTTTTTTTTTTTTCTTTTCTACATGCTTGAGTTCCTTGCAGATCCAGGATGTTAAGCCTTTGTTGGACCTGTAGTTGGCAAATACTTTTTCCAAGTCTGTGGGCTGTCTCCCTGCTCTCTTGATGGTTTCTTTGACTTTGCAGAAGCTTGTCAGTTTAATAAGGTACCACTTGTCTATTTTCTCTCTTATGAGCTGTGGATTTTGGGTATTGTTCAGGAATTGGATGCCAGTTCCGATTTCCATGAGGGTTTTTCCTTCATTTTCTAAGGTTCCTATGGTTTGAGGTTTTACATTTAGGTCTCTGATCCATTTGGAATTAACCTTTGTGCATGGGGATAGACAGGGGTCCTGTTTCAATCTTCTGCATGTGGTCAACCAGTTTTCCCAGCACCATTTACTGAATAGGTTCTGAATAGGTGGAGGCTTTGTCAAAGATGAGTTGGTTGAGAAATTGAGGTTTTGCTTCTGGAATCTCAATTCTATTCCATTGATCTATATGCCTGTTCCTATACCAATACCAAGCTGTTTTGATGATTCTAGCTTTATAGTAAAGTTTGAAGTCTGGTAGTGTGATACCACCTGCTTTGTTTTTTTGCTGAGGATTGTTCTGGCTATTCTTAGACGTTTGTGTTTCCATATGAATTCCTGCATTGTTTTTTCTAGGTATGAGAAGAATGTTGCTGGTAATTTGATGGGTATTGCATTGAATTTGTAGATTGCCTTAGGTTAGATTGACATCTTCACAATGTTGATTCTTCCAATCCATGAGCACGGGATATTTTTCCACTTGTTTGTGTCAACTTTGATTTCTTTGAGCAGTGTTTTGTAGTTTTCCTTGTAAAGGTCTTTCACATTTCTGGTTAGGAAGATGCCAAGGTATTTTATTTTTTTTGTGGCTATTGTGAATGGAATTGTGTTTTTTATTTGGGTTTCTGTTTGTTTATTATTGGTGTAGAGAAATGCGATTGTCTTTTGTACATTTATTTTGTATTCTGAGACTTTGCCAAAGGTCTTTATCGGTGTAAGGAGGTTTTTGACAGATTCTCTTGAGTTTTCAGGTATACAATCATGTGGTCTGCAAAGAGAGATAACTTAAAGAGATAACAAAGAGAGATAACTTCCTCTTTTCCTATTTGGATACCCCTGATTGCCTTCTCTTCTCTGATTGCTTGAGTCAGGACTTCCAATACTATTTTGAACAGGAGGGGTGAAAGTGGGCATCCTTGTCTTGTTCAAGTTTTCAGGGAAAATGGTTCTAATTTTTGTCCATTTAGGAGTATGCTTGCTGTGGGTTTCTCGTAGATGGCTTTTACTATTTTGAGGTGTGTTCCCCGTATGCCTAGATGTTCAAGGGTTTTTATCAAGAAGGGGTGCTGGAGTTTATCAAAAACTTTTTCTGCATCTAATAATATAACCATGTGGTTTTTGTTTTGACATCTGTTGATGTATTTAATAACATTTATGGTGTTACGAATGTTGAACCTGCCTTGCATCCCAGGAATGAAGCCTACTTGGTCATGATGGATGATTTTTGAGATGTATTGCTGAATCCGGTTTGCGAGGATCTTGTTGAGAATTTTAGCATCTATGTTCATCAAAGATATTGGCCTGTAGTTCTCTTTCTTTGTTGGATCTTTACCTGGCTTGGGTATCAATGTGATGTTGGCTTCGTAAAATGATTTGGGGAGCGTTCCATCTTTTTCAATCGCCTGGAATACCTTCAGTAGGATTGGTATCAGCTCCTCCTTAAATGTCTTGTAGAATTCTGCTGAAAAGCCATCTGGACCAGGGCTTTTTTTTTTTGTAGGTTGTTTTCTTTATTACGTAGTCGATTTCCTTGATTATTATTGGTCTATTTAGGTTCTCAGTTTCTTCTTGTTCCAACCAAGGTAGGTTGTGTGATGTCAGAAAATCCTCCATTTCCTTAAGGTTTTCAAGTTTGTTTCCATACAAGTGTACGTAGTAGTCTCTAATGATCTTTTGTATTTCTTCACGGTCAGATGTGACTTCATCTTTTATGTTTCTGATTGTGCTTACTTGGGTTTTTTCTAATTTTTTCTTGGTCAGTCTAGCTAGGGGACCATCGATCTTGTTTATCTTTTCGAAGAACCAGCTTTTTGTTTCATTGTTTTTTTGTGTTATCTTTTTGTCTTCTATGTCCTGGATTTGGGCTTTTATTTTGGTGATCTGGATTCTTCCGCTGAATTTAGGGTTTTTGTGGTCTTGCTTTTCCAGCTTCTTTAGGTGGCTTGTCAGGTTGTTAATTTCTGTTCCTTCCATTTTCCTCATGTGTGTTTGTAGGGATATAAATTCCCCTCTTATTACAGCTTTTAAGGCATCCCAGAGATTTTGGTAAGATGTTTCTTCATTTTTTGAAGAAGAAAAACAGATATCTTTTGATCTCTGTTTTGATGTCATCATTGACCCAGGAGTTCTTTAGCATCATGCTGTTTAGTGTCCTTGTCTTTGTGGGTTTTGGGGGGACTTTGTTGTTGTGAATGTTTATTTTTATTCCACTGTGGTCCGAGAAGGTGCATGGTAGAATTTCAGTCCTTTTAAATTTGCTTATACTAGATTTGTGTCCAATTATGTGGTCAATCTTAGAATATGTTCCATGTGGTGATGAGTAGAATGTGTATTCTGTGGTCTTTGGATGGAGTGTTCTATAGGTATAAATTAAGTCCATTTGGTCCAGAGTCTCATTGAGGTTCCGGATCTCCTTGCTGATTTTTTGTCCTGATGATCTGTCTAGGGTTGTGAGTGGTGTATTAAAGTCCCCAGTTATTATGGTGTTAGAATCAATGTCTTTCTTTAGTTTTCCTAGAAGTTGCTTTATGAATGTTGGCACACCTATGTTGGGTGCATATATGTTCAGGATAGATATTTCTTGTTGATGGAGTGAACCTTTTATCATTATGTAGTGGCCCTCTGTATCTTTTTTAATTTTTGATAGCTTAAATGGTATTTTGTCTGAAATTAGGATCGCGACTCCTCCTTTCTTTTGTGTTCCATTCGCCTGAAAATTTGTTTCCCATCCTCTTACTTTGAGTCTGTGTATGTCCTTTCTAGTGAGATGGGTCTCTTGAAGGCAGTATATTTTTGCCTGGTGATATTTTATCCATTTTGTCATTCTATGTCTTTTCAGTGGTGTGTTTAGTCCATTCACATTCAGACTAATTATTGAAATGTGAGTGTTCGTCCCTATTATGGAGTTCTTATTGAGTTGTTGTTCTTCCACTTGGTTTTTTCTTTTTTCTTTTTGTCTTTCTTTTGGTTTTGGTGTTGGTTCGTGTATATTTTATTCTTTTCCCTGTACTCTTGTGAAGAATGTTGTTCTTTTTTCCTTTTCTTCTGTGTTTAGTACTTTCTTAAGTGTTTCATGTAGAGATGGTTTGATGGCAGCCTAATTTCTTAGGGATTGGATATCTGGGAAAGATTTTAATTCTCCCTCACTGATGAAGCTTAGCTTGGCCAGGTAGGTTACCCTTGGTTGAAATTGTTTATCTTTTAGGACTTTGAAGATAGGGCTCCAAGCTCTCCTAGCCTGCAGGATTTCTGCAGATAAATCTGCTGCTATTCTGATTGGTCTTCCATGGTAGGTGATCTGGCCTTTTTCTCTTGCTGCCTTTAGGATTTTTTCTTTTGTGCCTACTTTATTTAGGCGAATTATTATGTGTCTAGAAGTTGGTCTTCTCATTTGTTGTCTTGTGGGGGTTCTCTGAATCTCTTGTGTTTGAATTTTTGCATCACTGATTAGATAAGGGAAGTTTTCTTGAATGATCTCATGGAAAGTTTGTTCCAATGTGGTCTCTGTTTCTCTTTCTGCCTCAGGGAGTCCGATTATTCTTAGGTTAGGCCTCTTGAGGTAGTCACTCATCTCTTGAAGGTTTTGTTCTGTCTTTTTGAGCTTATTTTCTGTGTTTTTAAGAGTTTGGGTTATTTCTATATTTTGGTCCTCAAGCTCTGAGATTCTTTCTTCTGCTTGGGTAATTCTGCTTTCCATGCTTATCAATTTGTTATTTATTTCATTCACAGTATTCTTTATTACTGTTATCTCAGATATCAGCTCCTTCCTAGTTTCTTCTTGTGTCTCCTCAATTCTTTTTAATCTCTCCATTATTGTTTTGATATCTACATTTGCAGTTTGAGACCCTTCATTCTGGGGACTTTTCATTGTTTGCATTCCAAAGTCAGTTTTCTCAATGTCTGCTCTCCCAGGCGTCTGGGAGAGACCCATACTCTTCTTTTGGTTTTTCTTCATTTCTGTAGATTTTTCTCCCTCTCCCCCTTTCCCTCCCCCTCTTCAATTCTGTTTTTGAGGGAAGGTGGGGTTGTTTTTATTTCTCTTCTGCAATGACCTGTTCTTCCTTATGAGGGTCCTCTGGCTTTGTTCACTTTTCCCTCTGCTTTACAGTCTGTCTATTCAGCAGTATGCAGCCTTGGTCCGTTCAGAGAATCTCACCAGTTCACCTATGCCATCGCCATCTTGCCCTGTCTCTCGCTTTTAATTTTAATAGACTATCTTTTTGCCAAGAATTAACCTAAGATGTAAACTTAAGGTATTCTCGGATCTTTTCTGATTCTGTATCTTTTGCTGTGAATGAAGTGACCCTCTAACTTCTAATTCAAATTATTAAATATTATTATAAATTATTTATTATTTAAATGTTATTATAAATTATTTATTATTTGTTATTACAAATGCAGTTATTTTAAATGTTTTATCCTTTAAGGTTTGGCTCCCAAAATAAGAAAAGGCATTCATGATGGGAGGGCTTTCCTCTAGATGTTGCTTTAGATTCAGAAAAGGTGCTTGCTACTAGAAGAAGTATGTATGTGTGCAGCCATGGTTGACTGTCTCTATGTCTGAACTTCCATGATTAGAAGCAGCAATCAGTGATTAGAACTATTTGATATATGGAGGATAAAATTTTGTTTCTCATTCAGACTTTTATAAGTGGCATTCAAGCTTCTCCAGAACATATGCATGGCTGCTTGTCACCCGAATGTGAATAGGGAATGGGCAGCCATTGCTGTGTTGAGATAAAATTATTTCAAATCAACTGCAAAAACTTTATCCTAGAAGTTTCAAACTTTCCATAGATTCTAGAAATCCAAAATTGTTATATCAGATAGACTCTTTCACTGCAATTGTTGACTATTTAGAGAGATTTCTGGCACTTTCACTCTGTCTTATTTCCAGAATTCTCTTGCACAACAAGTTATTTTTTTTAATCACTTAAAGAATCTGTATGGTGAAATATAATGATAATATACTGCACAGAATTAGAAAAAAATTAAAGGTATAATACAATTTGATAAACAATACAAATCATCTATTTTGATTGGTCAAAACTCAGTGTCAGTCATATATATTTATGGGGTTGATTGCACATAGTATAAGGCAGAATGCTATAAATTTGATATTTATAATAACCAAGACTAGTTATGCTTAACTAATTTTAGTAACAAAAGCCTTTACAGAGGAAAGTCAAGAATTGATCTTACGTATTATAAGAAAGTTTCCAATATTAAATATAAAATGTGTGTTATTCAATACAGGTTGTACCAATTTACATCCCCATCAACAATGTATAGAAATTACATTTTCTACACATTCTTACCAACATTTAAAACAAATCTTTTTAACAATAGCTAACAATAACAAGAACTAAAAATAAAACTACCAATTCACCCAGCAATCTCACTACTGGCTATCTATCCAAAAGAAAAAATATATATCAAAAAGATAACTGCATCTATATGTTTGTCACAGCACTATTTATAATAGCAAAGATATGGAATCAACCTAAGTGTCCATTAAAAAAATGAATGGATAGAGAAATGCCATACACACACACACACACACACACACACACACAACACACACACACATTATTGAAGACTATTAAGCTATGAATAAAATGAAATCATGTCTTTTGTGGCAACATGGATGAAATTGGAGGCCATTATCTTAAGTAAAACAACTCATACGTAGAAACACAGATACCACCTATGTTCACTTATAAGTTGGAGTTAAATAATGTGTACACATAGATTCAGAGTGTAAAATGATTAGACAGTGGAGACTCAAAAGGGTAGGAGGAGTGGAAGGAAAGTGTATTATGAAAAATTACTTACTGAGTACAATGTGCATTATTTGGGTGATAGATTCCAAAAAAGCCCTGTTTCACCACTATGCAATTCATGCATGTTACAAAATTTCACAAGTACTTCATAAATTTATACAAATTTGAAAGTGTGTTTTTGTTCCTGTGTGTATTTTTGTTATGATTTATTTGTAAGTGACATGGCTTCTCCTAATGTTCCTTAATGAGTTAAATGTAAAATTTTGAAGATGAAATTTCAACCTACTATTAAAAGTACAGTAGATTATAATCAATGCAATAAAAAGTGTGATACTTGAATTAGTGTTAAAATTATACATAATTTTTTAAAAATTTCAGCATCTATATTCATCAAGGATATTGGCCTGTAGTTCAAAATTACAAATAATTTTAAGCAAGATTTTTTTTTTTTTTGAGTAGGAGTCTCACTCAGTCACCCATACTGGAGTGCAGTGGCTGCTTCCCGCCACTGCAGCCTTGACCTGCTGTGCTCTGGCGATCCTTCTGCCTCAGCCTTCCAATTAGCTGGAACTACAGGTATGCACTATCATGCCCGGCTAGTTTTTCTATTTATTGTAGAGATGAGGTCTCGACAAGTTGCCCGGGTGGGTCTCGAACCCACAGGCTCAGGCAATCCACTCACCTAAGCCTCCCAAGGCGCAGGATTACAGGCTGAGCCACCGAGCCCAGCAGCAAGATTCTTATGTTTCATATGTGTACATAAAAATATTTCTTTCACCAGACACCACAATTTGAACATCATCCCAGTTTAGTCTTAGTCACTGTTTGCCTCTTTAACTGGAAAATTACTGATATATTTATCACATGCCATAGATTAGAAACAAGTGCCTGGGTACCAGTGGTTCCATATACTGCTGCAGCTGTCTCACATACAGTCAACCCAAATAGATCACTTAAAGAAAATGTCAGTGCAGACTCAGCATTTAACTACAAATAACCACAAATTATTAACCACTCAAGCAAGATTTTTTTCTTATTTTCTTCATTCTATTGGTATTTCGCAAGTAGCAGCAATGCAAAACAGACTTACTGTATATCATACCAGAAAAACATAAGATAAAGTTTTGCACTGATTTAACAAAACCATTAGATAAAAATAAAATTTGTGCTATTTTCTACATTACAATGCAAAACTGACAATACATATTTCATTTTATTAGAACATTAAATTTTGTATATAACTTCATTATATTTGTATATAATATATGGTTAAAATGGAATTTCTTCATTCATTTTAGCATGCATAATGGGGTTTAAAAGGTTATGTTAACAGGTTTCTGGTACCTTCTGCTACTAAAATTACCCTGATTTATCCACAAGTTGTGAAACTAAATAGCTGAAATCTATGTGTAAGTCTAACTCACCATATACCTTGTGAAATAATCCTTTTAAGAATCGAGAGAAAGCAGATGTGAAGTTCCTCTCTTAAAGTATTTTGCATCTTTAAAATATACATAATAATTAATTTTAAAATGTAATTTTGAAAGTTATGGTCTTGGTTTACATTTTCTCAAGTGATTTCTTTCATTTGACTTTTAAAAAGAAAAAAATGTTACCAAAAATTATTTTGTCTTACTTCTGCAGATATTTTCAAAGGACATGAAGGATTATTTTGTATGTTAACATTCCCCTAAATTAATATCAGACCTTGTATTGCTATTAAACATAAACATATTTTAGGGGATTTAATTTTATTTTCTAGAAATACTATAAAAAAGTACCACAAATTGGGTGACTTAACAGAAATTTATTGTCTCACTCTCTGGAGGTCAGAATGTTGACAGAGTTGGTTCCTTTGGAGGGCATTGAGAAAGAATCTGTGTTAGGCTTCTTCCCTTGCATTGTAGATGACCAGCTTTTCCCTGTGTCTGCTGATGTGGTGAATCGTGTGTGTGTTTGTGTGTTTGTGTGTGTGTGTGTGTGTGTGTGTGTGTGTGTGTGTGTGTGCATGTTTGCATGCATGAGTGCACACTTTGAAAATTTGTTCACCAGGCCATTAGGTGTTAAGTTAAGGTCCACCCTAATGACTTAATTTTAATTTAATTTTCTTTATGAAGACTATATTTCCAAATAAGTTCACATTGGAGGTATTGGGAGTGAAGACATAAAAATATGTGAAGATATAAAATTCAACCAATAAAAGGGGTAAAGTTATTACTTAAGTGATTAAAAGTGTTTTAAAGACATTCTTGTCTTAAATAATAAGCATAAACACTTATTTTCTTTCCATTAACATTTTTTATTTTATTGATTTCTATGGTTCCCGTGAGTCTATGCAGTAAGTAAAAAAGCACCAAAATCTATCATCTTGGAAAGTTTTAAATAATAAGATCTCTAAAAAAAATTGTTTCCAAAACCTACTACTATTTTTTTTTTAAGTCTGACATACAGGACTTAATAAAATGCTACCAGTAGTGTAAAATTTAGTTTGGAAAATATAATTTTAAAAGCTGTTTTCATTTCATTGCCATATAACTAAGATACTTTAGATTTGCTAATTAGATTGTGATTTTCTAAAAAATAAAAAAGTGAGAGATTATTGATAAATGCCGTTTAAAACTAATACTATGTACAACATGTCTTTTACATCTTTCATTATATTTTTAAAATATTGGAGTTAAATTTGCTCTTACTTATATCAGTAAAATCTCTGTTTTCAGGAGAACATAACATTATATCTCAAGAGACTGTATAGGAAAGAAGAGACACAGACTACTGATTATCATATTTCCCTATCTCAGACTCAGCAGCAAGTTGAAAAACTTCTGTAAATAATGAATAATGACTACTGCTTAATACTTCAATAAAATTTTCATTGGCAGAGTTAAGTAGTCCTTTCTTCTTGTATTCCAAAAGTGATTGTACTTATCATTTCAACATATCATTATGCTGCACTTTAAATTGTCTTTTACACATCAGTCTGCCTATAAGATGGCGAACTTTGCAGTGTAAAAATAGCATCCTCAGTGCCTGTGCCTCAGAGTTTTGTATACACAAAATATACTTGAAAGGAGTGCAGGCATTCATTTATTTTAAGTAATATAAACTTAAATAATAATCTTTAGTTTTGATATAGATTCTCATAGTAAACAATTTATGCACTGCAAGTACAAACAAATATCTGTTTATTAAAATTCAAACTTATAAAAATGTCATTTAAAAACTTATTGAGTATTGGTTTTAAAAATGAATTATGTAGAGCAAGTTAACCAATGTTTAAAACAATTAGCTGCCTACAAATGAAATGTAGGTGTTCATCTTGAACTAATTAAACACAAACCTAGACTTCTCTCTCAAACCTTGAAAACACAAGGAGTAAGGAAAAATCAATAAGTATCACTAATCAATGAACTATTTGTGATACAATACTATTTGTGACATAGCATTAATGTACAAACAGACATAACATTTATGATGTTTAATCAGAGCTAAATGACTAACTAAATCCTGTCACAGATAATTATTTTAAATCCTGTACAAAACTGTCAATCAGGAATAGGGTTCTTAAGTAGACAGTATTCATAGACAATGTAATTTTCACTAAAATCAGATTGGCTAATAGATAATGAAGGAAAAAACCATATAGTTATTTTATTCAACCACTCTACTTTCAGCCAGTCATAGAATACACAAGACATATTCTTAGATACATGATAACATTTCCAATAAAATAGAACAAAATACTATTATTTAGAAAAGTGTCATTTTAAATAAAAAAAATAAGCTTTATTTCTCAACGTAAGCTCCTTCAAAATCAAAACACTTGTAAGTTATGCTACCAGTTATTTAGTCCATTTCTGAATTACTGAGGGCTTTGGTAATTTAACCATGCCAATGCTGTCTTTTTCACATTGTTAAGCTTTTTTTAAAAAGTGTATTTCTTACAGATTTTTAAAGATTAGGAAACAAAAGTGGTTAGGACTGTACAGTGGATGCCAATTATTTCCCATCAAAAATTTTGCTAAGTTGCCCTTGTTTGATGAACAAGATTGTTGTCACGGTGAACAATAACTCTCTAGCGAAATTTTCCTGGGCATTTTTCTGATAAAGCCTTGACCAACTTTCTAAAAACACTCTCATAATAAGCAGATGTTATCATTCTTTGGCTCTTTAGAAAGTCAACAAGCAAAATGCCTTTAGCACTCCAAAGAACCGTCATCATGACCTTTACTCTTGACTAGTTTGCTTTTGTTTTACTGGACTACTTAATTTATTGGTAGCCATTGCTTTGATTGTGTGTTATCTTCAGGGTAATACTGATAAAGATATTGTTTTATCTCCTATTACAATTCCTTGAAGAAATGCTGGAAGATTTTGATCTCACTTGTTTCGAAATGTTCCATTGAAAACTCTGCTCTTGTCTGCAGCTTATTTGGGCATGACTGTTTTGGCATCCATTTAGTGGGAAGATTTTTTAACCTTAATTTTTCAGTCAGGGTTGTGTAAGATCAATAAATTGAGATGTCTACAGTGTTAGTTATTGCTTATACTGTTAATTATTAGTCTTTTGAAATTGGAATACAAGTAAGATAAAATTTTTTCCTCATATATTGATGAAATGATCTGCCATTATGGACTTAGTCTTCTGCATTATCATGTCTCTTCTTAAATTGAGTTATTCACTTGTAACCTGCTGATTTATTTGTGACCCTGTCTCAAGCGAACTTTCATAAAGTGTCAGTGATTTCATCAATCTTCCACTTAAGCATTGCCATAAATTTGATATTTGTTTTAGCTTCAATTTTAGCAAGGTTCTTATTGCCTCAAATCAGAGCCTTTTTAGATATAACAAGTTAGTACAAGTTTATTTTAGTACAAATTATTTTTGAAATCCACATGTAGTTTTTCCATAAAAAGCATTTTCCATGATCTTATGAAAGACTTGATCAATTTCAAGGAGTGAGTATTATTTTCTGGAATATTTAAGATGATCAGGTATGTGCCATCATTTTTTCAATACTCAGTAGTATATAATGTTCTTAAGACACAATATATGACTACAAGTCATTTATTGCCTAGTAAAGAATTCAGACAAGTTAATATGTAATTTCAATTAAAAAACAAACAAGTTTTAAGATAGAAACAGTTTTGAGGAATTATAAGACCAAACAACATTGTAAGGAGTAAAAAGGCCTTCACAAAGGATTCTGAGGTCTCAGAAATCCAAGTTTTAACTAGATAAGTGGAGATAGGTTATTTTTGGCAGAGTTTAAACCTGTGTAAAAGGCTTGAAAATTAAAGATAATACAATGCTTCTAGAATAGGAAATGATCTCTAACATGATTATCAGGGTGAATGTAGGAGCCTGGCTCATGTTGAGACTGGAAAATAAAATAATTCAGGTGATAGAGGTTCTTCTTTGCTATATTTAGGAGTTTAGACATTATCTTTTTGGATATAGGGGAGTTTTGAGATGTTTTAATGTATTGTGATATTTTAGGTTTTAAGGACATCATTCTGCCTTCAATTTAAAGAATAAATGAGAAAGGAAAAATGGTTAAAAAAAAAAGCTAACAATGTGGTTCTTGTTATAATTCAGTCAAGAGTTAATCCTAAGGCAGTTGCAGAGGGTGTGGAGCAAGTTAAAGCCAAGAGGTCAAGAGAATGTTCAAGTTTCTATACTGAATAACTTAGCAGATTGTTTCTTATTTATACCCATGAGATTTTAATTTATGTATGACAGTATGAGGAAGATAATACCATTGAAAAAATATTTTTATTGATTACATTTTCTGAGAGGAGGGAGCATAACACACTATGTAGGGCCACATGGTAAAGCACCAGGTTTTGGCCAGGGTAGAAACAGAAATGTGGAGAAATCCTAGGTCACAGTCTTTATTGGGGTTTCCATAGGAAAGACAGGGTAAGGCAGACCAAACCATTTAGAGTTGATTAGTTTAAATAATTCCAATGAGCACTAGGGATAAATGGACAGTTTCTGATAGTGCTAGGGGAGGAAGGGTGGGAGAATGGTGAGGAGCACATTTCAACACAAAGGGTATCTGCTTCACTACCCGGAGGAGTGAAGGACAGTTGAAAGTCCAAACTTCACCTACATGTGTTGTGTCTGGAGAGCAAGAAAAACATTGCCAACACACAAGGTCAGATCATGAGTCCTTTAATATGTATGCAGCAACCGAGAGGGGGGCTCACATCTCCAAAAACTCTCAGCCATGAATGAAGCAGGGTGACGGTTTATAAAGGCAAAAACCACTGATCAGGCTTCATAGCATGGGGTGCAAATGTAAGGTACATTCAGTTACATGACATACAACATAAATATAAAGACCTTTAAAATCAAACAGCAAAATGTGTAAATGTATACAAATAAATGTGGAATTTGTGGTTAGGGAATTTCCGATAATTGGGGAAACCAAGGGTGTAATTCTTAGTTACAGAAACCAAGGGTGTAGGCCCTTAGTTATGGGAAAATTACAAACTCTGATTACTGAAAAGCTATGTAGGAGGTCGCTTTTAGGTTAAGCAACTTTAAAGCAGCTAATATAAAGAATCTGTTACAAGATGGGATTGCTTACAAGTTTTACAGGTACTTCAGTTCCCCCTTTTACTTGTTCATGAGTCAAACCATTGACTCATGAATCATGGACAAAGGATTATAAGTATTAACATACATGAATTTTACAGAAGTAATTCGTTGCTTAGCAAATCAAATAAACCAATTGATTATACAAGGCCCTATAAGCAAACCTAAGAGGAAGAGGATTATAGGATCAGGGAGACTGGTGATAAGAGTTGTTAGCCAAGGGTTACAATCAAACATAGATTGGAACCAGGAGTTGTGACTGTCCAAGTCTTTTTGATGTCTGTCGATGCTTTTGTAGAACTTCCAGAGGATATCTTTAATAATTTCTGATTTATTTGCATAAAAACAGCAGGTTTCTCCAAGAGCAACACAAAGCCCTCCTTGGGATAGGAATAGCAAGGCTAGGCCCCTACAATTTTGGAAGACAACTTCTGCTAGAGTCCACCTGGTCATGGAGTTGGTCTATGACAGATTGCATGTAACTTAAGTCAGAATTAATGTCTTGTGTGAAGTTAGTTAGTCCTAATTCTCCTCAGACTAAGGCAGTGGTGCTGAGTACAGCTGTTCCAGATATGTTCAACCTGATTAAGGCAGGTACTAGTAAGGGGGCAGCACACTTCTGATGAGTTGCCAAAAGACCAGGAGGATTAAATAAGAGATTTCCTTCAGGGCTACTATAAACATATATCTGGGGAAGTGGATAGACAGTAATGCATAAAATAAGCTTAGCATTTCAGCAGTAACACAAGTTGTGAGACCAGTAGGACAAGAAAACCAAGTACTGGCAGGAACTGCATAGGCCATAGATTCATTCATAGTTACAATAAGAGACTTATTGCAAATATTAAAAAATGGAAAAGTCGTTAAGTTGAAATCTGGAGTTTTAAGACAAGAGGCACTTTCAGTTACATCTCCTATAGTGACATGAACTGGTTCGGAGAGGAACATGTAGTTTTGTCAGTGCTACTGACAACCGGAGTATTGACCCATAGGCCTACATAGTAAGGAGGACTTGATTTTAAGCAGAGCCAACAATCTGCAGCTAATTGTGGCCAGGTATTGTTAAGCACATGATGCATGTGAGTTAACGGAAAAAGACTGGAGGGGAGATTGGCTCGGTTTGAAAATGGTCAAGGTAGCCGGGCTTGGTGGCTCAGCCTATAATCCCACGCCTTTGGAAGGCTGAGGTGAGTGGATTGCCTGAGTCCACGGGTTTGAGACCTACCTGGGCAACTTGGCGAGAACTCATCTCTACAATAAATCAAAATGAGCCGGGCATGGTAGCGTGCGCCTGTAGTTCCAGCTACTTGGAAGGCTGAGGCGGAAGGATCACCGGAGCCTAGCAGGTCGAGGCTGTGGTGGCCGGGAGTGGCCACTGCACTCCAGTCTGGGTGATAGAGTGAGACTCCAACTCAAAAAAACCCAAAAAACAAAAACCCAACAACAACAAAAAAGAAAATGGTCAAGGTGACCTTGGAAGTTGTTGAGGTGAGCCTGGGGTACTGGTTGGACTGGCAGAAGGCAGAGGTTGAGGTGGAAGCTGGTGGTAACCAAACACAAGATTGTTTAGCTCTGCCAATGGCCCTATTGACTTGGCCACAGTTTTGTAGGCAAGCATGTGCCGTTGCATAGTGAATAAGGCACTACAGTCATAGCCTTCCACATAGAGCTGTATTCTCCAGGTGTTACCTGTTCTTCAAGAATAATGGAGAGGATAAGTAACCTTTATATATGTGGGCCATTCTGGGCCAGCTGCTGGCCAAATGATGATTTGAGATGTGTCACTAGGTTCCCCACTGTAAGTTGCAATACTGGCACATTTCCAGTGTGGAAAGAAAAAGTGGCCAGCCTGATTACATTGCTGGTCAATAGGGTTACTTGGGCAAAGGTAAAAATCTGTGTCCCTTATATAATAAGGAGTTGCCCAGTCTGCACAGGATTCAGTATGCTAAGCATTTTGTCCATGTGCTAAGTTGATTTTGTCCAGCTATACATTATTTTTCTATGCTCATAACGTTGGGAAGGCTTACCTTAAATTGGACTGGAGCTGAGCCTTGGGTCCTATTTTGGATAGCTAAAACCTTTCCTGATGCAAAAGATGTCAAAGAGAAGGTGAAAACTGTAAGATAAGCCATTATGAAAGAGGGAAAACAGACTATGGGATAGTAGCAAACCAAGAACGAGAAAGTCTTAGCTTGTGGTGACTTGTTCCGGGGATGGTTATTTATTTCTAGTCAGGGCAGGACACTGAGCTCAGATGGTAATTTTGAGAGGGTTATTAGGGTCCAGTCCAAAGATTCAAGGGTGGTGTGTCATCATCAAGGCTGTCAAATTCAGTTTTCTTGATGCATGAGTAATGAATCTAAGCCTGAATCCCATCAACCTTGAGTGCCATCAGGTTGGTGAGAATGATAATGTAGGGTCCTTTCCAGGCTGGGGCTAGTCCTTCTTTCTGGAACTTCTTGACTTAAGCCAGGTCTTCAGGCTAGAATGGATGGCAGTGTGGACAATGGAGTAGGCAGAACAGCATGGACATTGGAGTGGATAGTAGCATGGACCTATTGGAGGGACTGAACAAAGATTGATTAGTAATTTCTTCAAGAATGGGATCTCATAACTGGGTCAACAAGGGAGTAGGTCTACCAAACATAATTTCATATGGGGTAAATCCAACGTATAGGGAGTGCACTGGGTCTGAAGAAGGGCCAGAGGTTAGAGATTTACCCATCTTTCACTGGTCTCTATTATTAATTTAGTCAAAGTAGATTTTAAAGTATGGTCGATGAGTTCAACCTGTCCAGAGCTTTGTGGTCGGTAAGCACAATGTAATTTCCAGTTGATATTTAGTGCTTTGCTTACTAGTTAGACTATGGATGAGACGAAGACTCGACCATTATCAGAGCCAATAGAGAGGGGGCTCCCAAACATAGGAATGATTTCATTTACTAAAAACCTTGTAACCATAAGTGTGGTTTCATTTTTAGTGGCAAAAGCTTCTACCCATCCAGAAAAAGTAGATAGTTGTACCCTACATGGAGAGGTTTTATTTCTGTGAAATTCACCTCACATTTTTTTCCAGGGCTCAATCCTCAGGCCCTAGTACCAATAATAGGCTTCAGACCTTGCTTTGCATTGACCTGAATACAAGCAGGACATGCTGCTGCTGTTTTCTCAGTCATATACCTTAAGTCATTGATATGGTAAAAGTGATTTAACAGTTCATTGATTTTGGTGCTACCCAAATGGGTGACAGAATGCAGTTGTTTTACCAAAGTGTATCAAAGAGTTTCAGGCAGGTTAATTTTAGAGTCCTTGACCTACCATCCAGTGGGATCTTTGTGAGCACCTATCTGGTTTGCTTGCCTCTCTTTTCCTTGAGTGTAAGTGGACTGTGGAAGATAGGGACTAAAAAAGTCTGAGTTAACAAAATATTTAGAGGCTCGACTGGAAGTTCTGCAGCCTCCTGAGCCACCTGGTCCACCAGGTGGTTTCCAAGTGCCTCTGGAGTGTATGATTTTTGGTGTTCCTTACAGTGAATGACAGCTACCTCTTTGGGAAGCCATATAGCCTCTAAAAGAGATAGAATTTCTTTCTTGTTTTTTATAGTCTTACCCACTGCAGTAAGAAGTCCTCATTCCTTGTAGACCATGGCATGGACATGAAGTGTAGCAAAGGCATATCAACTGTTGGTGAAAATGTTTACCCGTTTCCCTGCTCCCCAGCGTAAGGCCTGAGTTAAAGCAATTAACTCAGCCTTTTGCACTGATGTGTGCAGAGATTGTGACTAGATCACATCATGAACCATGGTCACTGCAGCACCAGCCTTGCAGACCCCCCCTGTTACCAGCCTGCTGCCATCCGTGAACAGGACATTAGCCTGGCTTAAGGGAGTGTCCCAAAGATCAGGGTGGTTGGCTTAGAGATGTCCATCATGTCTTCACAGTCATGTATTGGCATTTCAGGATCATCATCGGGGAGCAGGATGGCCGGGTTAAGGCATTGAGTAGGAGAGAACATTTGTCCAGATCTAGTAAAAGGCTCTGATATCAGGTGATATGGGTATTTGACATCCAATGACCAGAGGCTCCCCAGAGAGGGTTTCAACAGCATGAGGAACAGTTAAAGTCAAATTTGGGGCAAAGGTTAGTTTATCAGTTTCCTTGACTAATATGGTCATAATGGCAATGGCCTGGAGGCAAGAGGGTCAACCAGAGGCCACTGAGTCCAGTCTTTTTGATAAATATGCCACTAACCACCACCAGGGTCCTAGAGTCCAAGTAAGGACATTTTTTGCAATTCCCTGCTGCTCATGAACAAACAGGTGAAAAGGCTTAGTAACATCCAGGAGGGATAAGGCCAGGACCTGGGTAAGAGCCATCTTTAACTGCTGGAATGCTTAACTCTTGGTATCAGTCCATTCCAAGGACTGGTTCCTAGCAGTAGCAGTGTATAGTGGTTTGACAATTTCAGCAAATTCCAGGATCCACAACCGGCAATATCCCGCCACTCCCAGAAACTCCCACACTTGCTTCTTCATTATTGGTGTGGGAATCTGAAGGATGGCTTCTTTCCAGACTGACATCAGGGCTTGCTTACCTTCTTTTAGCTGATATCCCAAATAGGAAACTTCAGTTGAGCAGAGCTGTGCCTTTTTCACTGATACACAGTAGCTCATGTCTTGGAGGAGCTGTAATAGAGCCTTAGTACCTTGTAAACAAGTGTACAAGTCTGCTGCTATAAGCAGGAGATCATCTACATATTGGAGTAGAGTACAGTCAAGGTGTGAGGCATGAAACCCTGACAAATCTTGTTGTAAGGCTTCCCTGAAAAGAGTTGGGGAGTTCTTGAATCTCTGTGGCAACTGAGTCAAGTTAGTTGACTAGTATCTCCCGAGTTAGGATCTGTCCATTCAAAGGCAAAAATGGTTTAACTTATAGGGTACAGAGGAATGGAAAAGAAAGCATCCTTTAAACCCAGTATGGTATATACCTGGTGTTGTGGAGGAAGCAGGCTGAGTAATTTGTACAGGTCGGGAACAATAGGATAGATTGTTTCAACCCACTTGTTGACCTTTCTTAAGTCCTGAACTGGCTAGTAATCAGATGTCCCTGGCTTTTTAACTGGCAGGAATGTAATATTCCAAGCAGATAGACAGGGAGTCAGAATACTGGCAGATAAATCTCTGGATATGGGGGAAAATTCCCTTTCAAGCCTGCAAACTCATAGGGTATTGACAAATGTGAACAGGAGTGACAGATGCCAATAGACTCACCATTACTGGAGGGTGATGTTTCTCTGGTTCTGGTGGGTTGGTCTCTGCCCAGACTGAAGGAAATTCTTGCTGTAACTGTAGATGCAAACTTGATGAGACATTTTCAGTGAGAGACTTAGAAGAGGTTAACAAGTATTCTTCAGACAATGGAACAGCTAATAACATTTGGTAGGCAGTCTCAATAGGAATATGCACTTTAGTTTCATCTGGTGAAAACACAATAGTTGCTCTTAGTTTCCAGAGGAAGTCTCGGCCCATGAGAGGGTATGATCAGTTAAGTGCTATCAGAAATTAGTGGGTAACCCATTTTTGACCTAAATCAACTGTCCAGTCAGAGGTAAACCTGTAGTTTGTGATTGCTCCTTGAACAGAAATCTGTTTGCTGGACATAGGTCCTAAAGGCGACTTTAGGACCGAAAGTTCCACCCCAGTGTTCACCAAGAATTGGACTGGGTGGCCCACAACAGCAGTGGTTACCAAGGGCTCTTGGGAGCCTAAGGAGAAAGAGACCTGGCCTCCTTAGTCCAAATCATTTTCAGTTTCACCGGCAGAGGGCAGGACCAGAACTGACTTAGGCTTCTCTGTTTGTGGGTGATGAGGGCAATCTTTTACCCAATGACCTAATTCCTTGCAGTATGCACATTAATTTTTGGCCAGCTGGATGCATCCCATTTCCTTTTCCCCTTCCCAGTTTCTCCCTTTTGCTTCCATGCCAGCTTTGATCCAGTTTGGGAGGCCTGGATGGCAACAACCAATATCTTGGTCTGCCGCTTTGTTGTTTTATCTAATTTCTGATCTGTCTGTTTCTGTTTTTCAGCATCATGGTTATTGAAAACCTTTTGGGCTACGTCAAGTAGTTGAGAAATAGCCATATCTGCAAAACCTTCGAGTTTCTGTAACTTTCTCTGGATGTCAGGAGCTGCCTGAGTTACAAAAGCCAAATTGATAGCCCAAGCATTTTTGGGTGCTGAGGGGTCAAATGGGGTATAAGTATGAAACATCTCCTGAAGATGCTCAAGGAATGCCCCAGTGACTCCTAAGGACCATGCATGATCTTGGTAGTTTTAGAAAGATTAATAGGTTTTGGGGCTGCCCCCTTCAAGCCAGCTAATAGAGTCCAGTGATAAGTCTCCAAGTCCCAGGACCTGCCTGAAGTGTTGGGTCCCAGTGGGATAAGATGCAGGGAAAGCCTTATCTAGCATTTCCTCCTCCATACCTGAGCTATTGCCAGGAAAGATTTTCTAGCCTCAGCTCTGATTCACTCTTACTCCTCAGAGGTAAAAAGAATCAGAAGAAGTTGCTGACAATCATCCCAAGTAGGGGGATGGGTCCACATAACTGACTCCATTAAGGAGATCAGAGCCTGGGGCTTATCAGAAAACACTGGATTTTGATGTTTCCAATTATACAAATTTGAGGTAGAGAAAGGAGTATAAACCAAGAAAGCCTGTGCAGTTTGACCCAACAGAACTTCTCAAAGAGGTAGAAGTGGTGCCGGATTGGTCTGAGACTGGAGATGAGTTGCTAAAGGTGGGGATCCAGGTACTGGAGAAGTGGAAGAAACAATGGCAACAGGGGGTGCACGTCAGTTCCCCTCAACTTCCTCAACAGTAGGGGAGAAGAAGTGACAGTAGGAGAAGATTGAGGATCGTATGGTCGTGGGTTACAGGTGATGGTGACCAGCTCCTCAAGTGGGTCCTCTGTGGAAGGAAGAAGAACAGGGTACAAAGGAGAAGCTGGAGCCACCTTCTTAGGATTTAGGGGTTTTGACCATGGAGGATTTCATTGCCTGGTCTGCCAAGAGACTTAGTAACCAAGATCTGACCGGGGATCCCCAGCCCTGCCCCTTCTCCCATGGCACATGTCTTAAGCCAAGGAGGGGGTGTCTGATCAGGCTTGATCAATATAGAGAAACTGATGTGGAAGTGGAGCCCCTTCTCTCTCCAGTGACAAACCCCCAGACAGCTTGGGTGACTTGTGCATCTAGAGACCCTGCAGAAGGCCATTCAACATTAAACAAAGGTCAGTCAATTTCACAGAGGGGCCAGAGTTTGCCCTTTGAAAGACGCACTCCATAATTGTCTGTGAAGCTGACAGAAAAATTTATTATCATACAGTCCAAGAGACTTAAGGATTTGAATGACTTTGAAGCCCCCTGTCCCATGATGTCAAAATCACAGGAGACAAAAAATGTTTCTGACCTGATGACCAAGTTAAAAACGCAGCAAAAGCAAGCCTTGTAACAAAGAGTGCAGTAAAAATGTAAAGGAAAAGAGAGGGCCAAGGGTGACAAGAAATTAAACTGTCATAAGCAATCAGAAATTAAAGTGGGTACCCAGTCTAATCAGAAGTCTAATTACTCAACCACTACTCTGTTCTGCCAATGGGTCACCAAAGCAGAGTTGAAGGAGAGGCCTCATCAGTCTCCATCCTCCTCAACAGAGTATCAAAACAAAAACCAAACCAAACCAAATAAAACAAAGCAGAAACTTACCTTCCAGGAGATCATGGATGGTCTCAGCTTCTTTTGGCAGTAGTAAATCAGCAGTCATTCCTTCTCTCTCTGAGCCAGATAAGAGGTTATGGGGCCCTAGAATAACCCAGGGGGTGCCTCCCCTATAATGTCTCCACCAAGCTGGGGAGAACCAGAGCAAGACTGCCTCCTGAGGTTGGTGATTTATCTCGCTGGGGCCTCCAAACATTGTGTTGAGAGAGTGAGAAAAATGTTGCCAACATGCAAGGTCAGGTTATGAGTTCTTTAATATGCAACGACCAAGAGGGGGCTCATGCCTCCAAAAACTCTTGGCCCCAAATGAAGCAAGGAGAGGGTTTATAAAGGCAAAAACTGTTGAATAGGCTTCACAGCATGGGGTGCAAATGTAAGGTACACTAAGTTACATGACATACAGCATAAACATAAAAACCATGAAAATCAAACAGCAAAATGTACAAATGTATACAAATAAATGCGGAACTTGTGGTTAGGGAGTTTCTCATAATTGGGAAAACTAAGGGTGTAAGATCTTATTTATGGAAACCAAGGGTATAGGCTCTTAGTTACAAAAATCAACGGTGTAGGCACTTAGTTACAGTAAAATTACAACCTCTGATTACTAAAAAGCTATGTAGGGGGTCATTTTTAGGTTAAGCCGCTTTAAAGCAGCTAATATAAAGAATCTGTTAAAATGTGGGGTTGCTTATAAGTTTTACAGGTACTTCACATGCAACCTACTAATGTAGCTAACTCTACTTGTACCCCACAACATTATAACAAAATTTTTTAAACTACATAAATATTGAAGGAAAAAAAAATTCAGTGTTTTGGACTATATAGTTAGTCTCTAGTTGACTGATATCTGGTCCTAGTGCTGCTATGGACTGAGGACAGACTGGTTTGTCTATGAAAGACATAGAGAGAGAGAGAGAGAGAGAGAGAGAGAGAGAGAGAAAGAGAGAGAGAGACGTAAGTTGCTATTATCTTCAGGAATTAGTTAGACTAGGGAGGAGCAGTCTTTTCCTGGATCTTCAAGGCTCCCAAATAACAGGGCATCCAAAATACAGGAAAGAAAATATAGTTATTATAAATAATCCTCTGATGAATGGATGCTAAATAGTCAAATAAAGAATCTAAGAAAATAGAACAGGTGGTGGTACCATTCACTGAGCTCTGGATCACAGGAAAGAAGACTGATATGTTCATGAAAGGTGATGAAAAGAGAAGAAAAAAATTGTTTGAAGTGGTATTCATGCATTAAAATAGAGATACACAATAAACAGATGTACAGATCTGAAAATCAGAAAAGAAATGAGATATATTTTGGAGTTATCAGCAAGTGTTATTGGGTTGCTATCAGAAAGTTTTTAATGAGAGCAGAAGGTAGTAAATTCAAAAGATGTCAACCATAAGACATCCTCAGGGTGAGAAGGGGATCTGGGGCAGAATCATGTGGATGACCTATAGTTAAAGATGATCCTTGATTCTGCAGAGTATTAGATAAGTCAAGAGGAATGTGAAATCAACTTTGGCTATTTAAAACCCTCTGTAATTTGTATATTTTTATACTCAGCATCCTGAGAAAGATTTGTGAATAGTCAATATATATGCCTATACCTGTTTAATAGATTTTTTTTTTTTCTCAGAGAGATGGTCTCATTATATTGCACTTGAGCTCCAAGACTCAAGTGATTCTCTGGCTTCTGCCTCATGATGCATAGCTGGCAGTCTAGGCATAGCACTGAGCTGGAGTTATCTTTGATGCTGTCATTGATGATTTTTTTTTAATGCAAGATTTATTGAGAGGACAGAAAATCTCCCACAGTGGGAGGGGACCTGAGGAGGTTGCCCCGTTGATGATTTTTAACAAGCAAAAATCCTTGAATAAGCTAAGGTTTTTGACAGCATACACAGAAACCATTGTGGTCACTTACCATAATAATAATGTTGTTATATAATTTAAAAAAATTTAAATAATATTGCAATCATTAAGAGGCAATGCAATAGGACTGTCTCATATATTTTTTTTAAGTCATCTGCTTACTTCCTCAATAAACTTTATCATCTTAAAGAGATGCTCAAGCTGAATTTTTTGAACAACATTTAGGAGACAGTGTAGCTATATGTTATATTTGGAATTTTTTAAATGATGTTTCCCCCAAAATACTTAAATCAGTCAGTCCTCTAGATGTTCTCTTTCTGAGATAGCTATAAATTAATAGTATATATTTTTGCATTTTGGTCTGCACATATTTCTCCCTCTAAGAGAAATAAATTCAACTGATTCTACCTCAAGTTGTCAGACTTTTGAGTGAATTAATTTGATTTAGTTTTCCACATAGCACCCTCATAGAGTTATCATCCTGCTTGACAAGTGCATGAAAATTAAAGAAGTCCAAATATGGCTAGCATTTGGAGAGAAAAGAGGGAATGGCAATCACTTTTTAGAAATCCTAAGAAATGGACAGATTAATTATAGATTTAGGGGCAAGAAATGACAGGAAGTATTAATGTTTTGGCATAGGACTTGAGCAAGAAAAATACCAAGATTACTATCAGTTTTACTACTTAGAGATCTGGGTAGATGGAATGTGTCACTAATTTAAGGAAAACTGGATCAGGTAGAGCCTCAATAGCATAGGAAAACTATAATTTCTATTTGGGACATATTATCTGTGGTTGCTTCTAAGTACTCAGGGAGAATGCAGGTAGATGTTAGTCAAAAGTAAGACAGCACTATGTAAATGTATGCTTGAAAACTATTAGTATATAAATTTATATGTTGGCATATATGCTATGGAATTTGACTGAAAAGACTGAGACCATCTAGAGAGAGAATATTGACTAAAAAGAGAAAATGGCCTAGAATGCAGTCTGACAAAAATAATCTATATTAGAATAAAATATTAGAATGCCAACAAGCAAATGGAAAAAAAACTTAGTGAGATTAAAAATACTAGATGAAAGCAATCTCCTAAAAGCCAAGATAAAGAATGTTTCAAAAACACATTTTAAACTAGTTTCACATTAGTACAATTTTAATAAGATTAAAACAAAATATAGTATTTTGCTTAACGAAGTTACAGATAAGGAAGAAGAGGTTGAGGGGAATGGTAGGGATGGCTAAAGTTTAGAATGTTAGCTGGAAGTCATTTGTGGAGCCCATGTGTTGTAGACAACTCTTGATAAGCTTTCAAATTAACAGAAAAGTAAAAAAGTAAGGTAGTGAGTATTTTGGAAGCATAGCAGACAGCTCAATACAATTCAGATAAATGTTGTTTTTGTTGTTATTGCTGTCCTAAGGTCTTCTAAAAATTTGATTTAAAATAAGAGTGGCTAGATCAATTGTGACTATTTGTTAAAATGATGAAAAAAATTCATATGTGAACATTCAGGAAAGTTTGCAATGGAGAAATGTCCTAAAGAAGCTGAGGGGTTATATAGAATTAGGATTACCAACTAAGATGATTTCTAAGCTTCGTTGTTTAGAGTTTTTCTTAATAAAAGTTTCATTATTTAGGGCATGGCTGATTAAGTTATTGACCCGATGATGAACTCCATCTCCATTTCTCCTTTCATTAGAGGTCTGAGGGGATGGTGGTGCTGAAGACTTAAACCTTCTAGCAAAGCAGTTGGTTTTTAAAGTGAATAAGTACCACCCTAAAGCTATCTAGAGAGCCCACCAGAAATCACTTTATTAGTATAATCAAGACAATTCTATCATTCAAGAAATTCAAGGTTTTTGATGCTATCTGCCAGGAAATGAAAGCAAAAAATATGTATCGTTCATACTAAAAAAATTGTGTTTTTTTAGTTTGCTTCTTTTCAAAATGTCAGTCATAAGATGAATTATTTGGAGACAGATACATGTTACTTAATAGGAATAGAACAATATAATACTATTGCATTTACTTAGCACATAGGATATTCATAATTTTGTGTAAATTATATGATATGAGCTAAGTAACGATGATTAGATTTGCTCCTTCAAATGAGAAAGAAAACCACATTTTTGAGTATCAAGTAAAGCCCTTTGTTAGTGTTGACTCTGTAATGTAAGCTTACATGGGTAAAAATTTGGACCCAAAGATAATCTTGTAGTAAGCATAATTTGAATTTATTTCTGACCTCAGAGTCTATGTTCTCCCCATTATTTCAATAAACTGAAGCATAGTTGAATGAATAATGATATTTACATTTTATTTTTTAATGAAATAGGGAAAATATGCATACTATTTTTAACATGTTCTAGAGTGACTCTATATGAAGCTCTAATCCACTGGCCTTTATAATCCACAACATTGATCCTTATTCTTGGTAAAAATCCCATGCATAAAAAAGCCTCTTATTGTCATTTCTGTTTTCTTCAAACATCTTTATAGTCAATTGTATCATATTGGTTATCAATATGGCAGTCTCAATGATTTCAAATAACTGTGTTTGTGTGTGTGTGTGTGTGTGTGTGTGTGTGTGTATGTAGAATGATGTCAGGCTAGATAAATTAATTTTAGAAAAGTATTCATTTTTATTGTTGCAACTTGTCAATGTATTTCCCCCATCTTTGTGACATTTTTGAATTACTTAAAATAGTTTTGGCCAGGAGCCTGTAATCCCAGCATTTTGAGAAACTGAGACAGGAGAATCACTTGAGTCAAAGAGTTTGTAACCGGCCTAAGGAACATAGCAAGACCTCATCACTATTAAAAACAAACAAACAAACAAACAAACAAACAAAACTGGTCACGGTGCTTCATACCTGTAATCCCAGTACTTTGGGAGGCAGAGACAAGAGGTTTGCCTGAACTCAGGGGTTTGAGACCAGCCTGGGCAACTTGGTGAGACCTCATCTTTACGATAAATTAAAAAATTAGATGGGTGTGGTGGCACACACATGCGGTTCCCGCTGCTTGGAAGGCTGAGGTAGAAGGATCACCTGAGCCCAGCATGTAAAGGCTGTGGTGGCTGTGAGCATCCTACTGCACTCCAGCCTGGGTGACAGTGAGATTCCAATTCAAAAAAAGGCAGTTTTGTCTTTGAATCATTGAACTTAGGAGGATTACTGTCGGAGTAAACCATAGATATTTGGCCTATGGAATTTGATTTTTGCACATATTCATTTATTTTATGCTCCTTATGATCATGAAGGGTTTCTATAGTTTTCCCTGGTGACTGTTCTCCACGTTGTGTTATCATCATTCAGAAGTGTAAATTTTGGCATCTCCTAGTAAGGAAAATTTCCATCAGAATTTATTTTAGAGTAACTTGAATTACTCTAAAATTCCCACCTGGAGGTTTTCCTGTAGTAACGGGTTCATGGACCTTGCCAGCAGTTTAAATGCTAAGAAAAATGAACAATGACCAAGGATGCCAGATTTGTGCAGAGTCAGTATTTGCAGTCTTTCAGCTGTTCACTCTGCTTTGAGACATGTAACCCACATAACAACCCACAGGAAGTTGCTGCAGTACAGTCATAAAATATAACTCGACAGTGTCTGCAGAGAATGATTTTCTTTTTAGACTTGAGAACAATTCAGGCCATGAAACTCTAGCACTATAGCTCTTTCTTCCCTTAAGGTGTGACAGATTTCATGATTCTGTCTCACTTGCCCTTCCCCCTCCACTGTCAGCTTTATAACCCCAATGTAAGTTCACAAAGAGATGATGGGATTTGTATTTTGCTCAGCCTCTCCGCTTATCAGATGATTCTTGATGGGAAGTTATACCAGGTGAAAGCTTGCTTTGAATGCTTTTCTATTTCTGTAACCCCCTGAGAGTTTTGCTGTCATATTTGTCCTGGGCCAGTAGGATCCTTACTAGATCATGGATGATTGTAAAATTGTAAAGAAAAGAAAAAAAAAAAAACAACAAAACTGCAAAGCTGTGGCATCCTCCTTAAAAAAAGAATAAAGAATTGAAAGATGTGAAAAATACAAGAAGACCATCTTTAAAAAAAAATAAGAGGCTTGATAATCATCTTCTTTGATTACATCTTATGCCTCTAGACAGACCAGACAGAAGTTAAACCCCTGAGACACTGAAAGGCACTGCCCCTCTTGCTTTTCTGGATGTGGCCCATGTTGGTGCTCTCATGAGTTGGAACTGTGACTGTGGCTCTCCCAGGCTGGAGCTGTAAACTGGTGACTCTAATGGTCTAAGGTTGCTAATGCAGCCCATCTCCTTGGCTCCACCAGGAATTGCCCTAGTGAGGGCTCTTTATGGTGGCCCCACCCTCACTGTGGCTCTCTGCCTGGGTAACACGGCCAAGTCTTCAGGCAGTTGCTACATTCTTTAAAGTCTTGATGGGGGTAATCACATTCCTACAGGTGGTGCTTGAGAAGATGGCATCATACAAATACTGCCAACATGTATTACCTATGCCCTCCGGATGGGAGGTAATTAAGCCTGCACCACACCTGTGCCTATTGAAGTCACTCCTAGGAAGCCAAGGAATGGTAACTACCAGAGGCTGAAGACAATGCCAGCATCAAGCCTTTAAGGTCTTGTGAGTGCTCAAGCCCACATGTTTTAATATTATTTTATCTCTCAGGCCTTAGTACTCTGGGCCTGTGATGGAAGGGGCAGCCTTGACATAAGAAATGCCTTCTGATCAATTTTCCATTGTCTTCATGAAAAACATCTGGCCTCAGCAGATCAGTACTAATCTCCTTACCAAACTTTTGCTGGGTCACACACTTAATATACGCCTCTGAACATGCTTTCTCATTTTTTATCATATGGCTACAATGAGAATATTTTAAATCTTTAAGTTCTGTTTTTCATTTGGTTATTACTTCTGTCTTTAAATTGTTTCCATCTTCTTGCATTCAAGAGATGCCAGACAGCTCTTTCAATACTCTGTTTACATATTTTCTTTTCCAAATATGCAATTTCATCACTCATAAACTCTACCTTCTCCTTCTGTTAGGGCATAAGCACAATTCAGTCAATTTCTTTGCCACTTTATAACAACTATTACTTTTCTTCCAGTTTCCAATAACATATTTCTAATTTCCATTGGCGACCTCATCAGAATGATCTTTACCATCTATATTTCTACCAGCAATCTATTCATGACCAATTGGGTCATTTCTAAGAGATTCAAAACTTTCTCTACAGTTCTGATCTTCTTTTGAGTCCTCAATAGTATCATCCTTTATGGTCCATTTATAGCAATATACGTTTTTGGTAACATGCAATTTACAACTATTTCAGTATATAACTTATTACACAGTTCCAAAACTGTTTCCAAAATTTTAGGTATTTGTTTTTGTTGTTGTTGTTGTTGTTGTTGTTGTTTTGAGTTGGAGTCTCACTCCGTAATCCAGACTGGAGTGCAGTGGCCACTCGCGGCCACCGCATCTTCGACCTGCTTGCTGGGCTCCGGCGATCCTTCCACCTCAGCCTTCCAAGTAGCTGGTACTACAGGCATGCGCTACCATGCCTGGCTAATTTTTTATTTATTGTAGAGAGGAGGTCTCGCCAAGTTGCCCAGGTGGGTCTCGAACCCTCAGGCACAGGCAATCCACTCACCTAAGCCTCCCAAAGCACAGGATTACAGGCTGAGCCACCGAGCCCAGCTGTTTTAGGTATTTGTTACAGCAACATCCTGTTCCTGGTACCAAATTTTTCTTAGTCCATTTGGGCTGCTATAATAAAATGCCTTAGACTTGACAGCTTATGAACAACAAAAATTTATTTCTCTCAGTTCTGGAGGCTGAGAATTCCTAGATCAAAACACTGACAGATTAGATATCTAGTGATATAGGAATCGATTCTCCAAGAAAGCATAATAATTAATATGTATACACATGACAACAGATGGACAAAACAAATGAAGCAAAAACTGATAGAACTGAAAGGAGAAATATATATGTTGACTATTATAGTTAGAGACATCATAACACTTTGGTAATTGATCAAACAAGCAAGCAGAAAATCCATAATAATATAATTGATCTGAACAGGCTTTTAATCAACTTTATATAAGTTATATTTAGAAAATACTTCATCCAACAAAATAGAATATTCTTCTCAAATTCCCATGAAATATTCACTATGATAGACCACTGAGACATAAGGAACAATACAAATCATACAATGTATACTCTCATATCACAATGAAATCAAAATAAATATTAGTAAATAAGTAGAAAAATCCCCAAATATTTGAAAATTATACAAAAAAGTTTGAAAAAACACAAAGGTCTAATAAGAAGTCTCAAAGGAAATTTGAACAATTTAAAAATAAATGAAAATTAAATAAAAACATCAAAACTTATGACATGCAGTTAATTCACTGACTAGAGAGAAATATATGAAATACATAGTTTAGAAAAGAAGAAATATCTAGATTAAATAATGTAAGCCTCCACCTCGGGAAACTAGGTAAACAACAGTTATTTAAAATAAAAAAAAAATACAGAGAAAAAGAAATTATAACAAATAGAGCAGAAATCACTCATGTGAAAATAGAAAAATAAGAATAAAAATATAAAGAGTATCCACTAATAGATTCAATAATATTGACAAAGCACTAGTCAGGCTAACTAAGAAAGAAAAGTCTCAAATTACCAATAATGCAATAAAATAGGAGTAATCATTATTGATCCTACAAATATTAAAGTCATAATTAAGATACACTCTAAAAAAACCTGAAATGTCCACAGACTTGATACCTTAGAAAAAATACACTAATTACTTGAAAAACTCAAACTTACAGTACTCTAACATGGTAAAATTGATAATTTCAAGAAACCCATATCAATGAATAAAACAAAATTGAATCAATAATGTAAAACCTTCCCTCCTCCCCCCAGAAAAGAAAGAAAGTGCCAAGCCTAGGTGATTTTACTCATAAATGTTACCAATTAGTTAATGAATTAATGAGATTAGTTTTCATAATCTAAGAAAACAGGAGCACCAAAGAAACCTCATAATTCATATTACAAGGACAGCATTTTTGGTAATATTCTAAGGCATTCATGGAAAGGAAAACTACTGATGAGGCAAAAAATTCTAGAATATCCATGACAGTACTAAAACAGAGAAACTAAATTGAAACAACATCTGGCTTCAAGACTTAATATAAAGCTATAGAAAATAAGAGAGTACAATAATGTTGAGAGAGTAAACACATAGATAGATCACTGGAATGGAATGGAGTGTCTAGAAACAGACCCACAAAAACATATATGCAAATGATCTTTGACAAAGGAGCAAAGACAGTTCAGAGGAGGAGTAAGCTTTTAACAAGTGATGATGGACCAATGTGAAACTTATTTACAGAAGAAAATTTTTTAAAAATTAGTATTTCTAGACACAGATTTTACAATTTTCAAGAAGTTACCTGAACATGGACCATACAGCTAATTAATATCCAAATTATTTAAGTTCTAGAAGAAAACATAGAAGAAAATTTAGATGACCTATGATTTGGTAACAACATTTTAGTTACAAAACCAGGGGAAAAGTTCATGTAAAAGAACATTAAGAAATTGGAATTATTTAAATTAAAATATTTCGCTCTGCAAAAGACACACTATTTAGAAAATGAGAAAACAAGCCATGAGTGACAAAAATGTATACAATGCAAATCTGATAAAATGTTTGTATTCAAAATACACAAAAGTCTCTTGAAAACTTATCAATAAAAGATCATCAACCCAATTTATAAATGACAAAAAGATCTGAACAGCCACCTCACCAAAGAAGACATACAGAAGAAAATATAAGCATATGAGAGTATGCCAGACATTGTTTTTTATCACAGAAGTGCAAATTAAAAGAGCAATAAGATAATATTACATTACTATATGAATTGCTACATCAAAAACATCAACAACAAAACACTGACAATACCAAGTGATATTAAGGATCCAGAACAACAGGAACTTAATTCATTGATGATTGGAACCCAAAACAATATAGCCACTGTGAAAGACAATGGACAGTTTATCTTACAAAGGTAAACATTGTCTGCATGTGTTATGCAATCAATTGTACTTTTAGGTAATACCCAAGTGACCTGAAAATTTATTTTCACACAAAAGGCTATAAATTATGATTACAGATGCTGAATTTTTAATCAGTAAAAAGTGGAAATATCCGAGTTGTCCTTCCATAAGTGGATGCATAAAAATTATATGATATTTCTATAGAAAGGAATATTATTCTGCAATAAAAATATATGACATATCAAGCTAAATGATATTGATAAACCTTTACTGCATACTGTGAAGTGAAATAAATAAGTATTAAAAGACCACATAATATATATGATTCCAATTATATGGTATTCTGGAAAAGGGAAAAATATGGAGAGAGTAAAATGATAAATGGTTGACAGTTGAGGGTAGGAGAATGGAATAGGTGAAACACAGGGAGTATTTTAGGGCTAGGAAATTGTCTTGTATGATCCTGCAATGATAGATAAATGATATTATACATTTGTCAAAACCTGTAGAACTTTACAGAACAACAAAAAAAGTTTAATGTATGCACATTTTAAATAGACATTTTGATGTCAGAGTATCCCTGGAAAGAATGAAAAATGTATATGAAAATCTAATTATATTACAAATATGATACAATTCCACTGAAATGCAGGTGAAACTAGGCTGACTAAATTATCTTTGGAAATGAACGATATCTGTAAGACTAAAGGCAAAATTAACTGTATATAAGTACCATGATTTAACTAATAAATTATTTAACAACAATTTATTACATACATTATATATTTTTAATAAGTTGTTTAAATAATTATTTCCAATAGACTCGTAGATTAATAATCCTGATGCTGATATAAAAGTATGATAGAACTGTATCACATTAAAATTATATTTGTCTCATAAATTGTGTGATCTAGTTGTTGTGTATTGTTACATGTGTTGATCATTGAATGAATGATGCAATTTAATTTTTTTTGGTTTACATTTCTCAGTTAATTTTTTGTAACGTTTATTTTATGAATGGGATTGCATATTTGTGATAACTATTGATGTTATGTTTGGGATTATAAATACTCTTCTTTTTTAACAGATTTTCTTTGTTAAAATTGTATCCCCAGATTTTAAAAATAGATTTATTGAGGTATAAATTATATAAAATAATGTCCACATATTAAGCATTTTAAAAAAATTTTGCACGTGTAAATTCATAAAGCCATCACAAAAATAAAAATAATAAACATGTTTATGTTTTCTCACACTCCTTTGTAATTATTCTCTTTCTTACAACTGCTACCTCCTTACTCCCCAGATGGTCAATAACTGCTTTTACTCACTATATTAAATCCCAGACCAATAAAGATTTTTGTACCAAAAGTAGTTCTAGAGGAACATAATTTTTTTTTTTTTTTTGAGTTGGAGTCTCACTCTGTCCCCAGACTGGAGTGCAGTGGCATGCTCCCGGCTGGGCTCCGGCGATCCTCCCGCCTCAGCCTTCCAAGTAGCTGGAACTACAGGCACGTTATCACGCCTGGCTAATTTTTTGATTTAGAGATGAGGTCTCACCAAGTTGCCCAGGCGGGTCTCGAACCCTCAGGCTCAGGCAATTCACTCACCTCAACCTCCCAAAGCACAGGATTACAGGCTGAGCCTGGCTCAGGCTGCCAAGCACCACTCTTGAGGAACAGAAAATTAAAGATGAGTTTCCACAATTGGTTCTGGGATTTCTGGAAATCACAGTCTAGTGTGATTAGTTTTAAGTACACCAATGATTCTATTTTCATTTGAAAGAAGGCATTAATAGTCTATAGTGTGATCTAGCAAAAAAATATGAAAGCTATCTCAATTGGATATCCCTATTTTTATTTGTTTTTGAGTGGTTCTCTGATTTCTTTCTTTCTTTATTTTAAAATTGTGGGGTACAATTCAGGGTTAGGTATACAATTATTCATTGTGCAGGTACCCTTGTTGATGAGGTGTGCCACCCCCTCTTCCCCAGGCAGGTTCCCACTACTGCCAATCCCACTTCCATGCCCCCGCAGTTTCCCGTTACTATCAATCCCTTTCTTATCGTATTATGATAGTTGTTCAAGGTCCACTTATGAGTGAGAATATGTGATACTCAGTTCTTTGTTTCTGTGAAAGATCACTCAGTATTATTAAGTCCATCCAGGTTGCTGCGAAATCCATGATTTTGTTCTTTATAGTTGCATAATATTTCATTGTGTATATGTACCACACTTTTTTATCCAGACCTCTTTTGATGGGCAGCACAGTTGGTTCCATGTTCTTGCTATTGTGAACAGTGCTGTGATAAACATATGTGTGCAGTTATCTTTTTTATAGAGTGCTTTGGGTTCTTCTGGGTATATTCTCAGTAAGGGGATTGCGGGGTCATACGGAAGATTGATTTTTAGAACTTTTAGGTATCAACACACTGTTTTCCACAGAGGCTGTATTAGTTTACATTCCCACCAACATTGTAGAAGTGTTCCCTTTTTGCCACATCCTCTTCAGCATCTGTTATTTTTTCTAGTTATTGATGATGGCCATTCTGACTGGAGTTAGGTCATATCTCAGTGGAGTTTTAATTTGTATTTATTTGATAACTACTGAGGCTGAACACTTTTTCATGTATCTCCTGGGTGCTCATATGTCTTCTGAGAAGTGTCTATTTATGTCTTTTGCCCACTTTGTAATGGGGCTGTTTTTTGTTTGTTTGTTTGCTTTTTTTCCCAGCACGTTTGAGTTCCTTGTATATCCTAGATGTTAGGCCTTTGTCAGACAGAGTTGCAATATTTTTTCCCAGTCTCTGGGCTGTCTCCCTGCTCTCTTGATGGTTTCTTTGGCTTTGCAGAAGCTTGTCAGTCTGATAAGGTCCCACTTGTCTATCTTATCTCTTATGGCATGGGCACTTGGGGTTTTCATCAGGAATTGGTTGCCAGTTCCAATTTCCATAAGTGTCACCTGCATTTTCTAAGGTTCTTATAGTTTGAGGTTTTACATGTAGGTCTCTGATGCATTTAGAGTGGATTTTTGTGTATGGAGATAGGTAGGAGTCCTGTTTCAATCCTCTGCATGTAGTCAGTCAGTTTTCCCAGTACCATTTACTGAATAGATTCTACTCTTCCCAGTGATTGATGGTGAAGGCTTTGTCAAAGATAAGTTGATTGAGAAATTGAGGTTTTGCTTCTGGAATCTTAATACTACCGGCTCTTGTACCAATACCAGGCTGTTTTGCAGCTTTATAATAAGTTTTAATAAGTTTTAAAGTCTCGGAGTGTGATACCTCCTGCTTTTTGTTGTGGGGTGGGTTTTTTGTTTTTGTTTGTTTTTTGTTTTTGTTTTTTTTTTTTTTTTTCTGAGGACTGTTTTGGCTATTTGTGGTAGTTTCTCTTTCCATATGAATCCCTGTATTGCTGCTTCTAGGCCTGAGGAAAATGTTGCTGGTAATTTGATGGGTATTGTGTTACATCTGAACATTGCCTCAGGTAGAATGAACATCTTAACAATGTTGATTCTTCCAATACATGAGCATGAAATATTTTTCCATTTGTTTGTGCCATCTTTGATTTCTTTGAGAAGTGTTTTGTGGTTTTCATTGTAAAGATCTTTCAGGTCTCTGGTTAGGAAGATGCCAAGGTATTTCTGTGGCTATTTTGATCAGGATTGTGCTTTTAATTTGGGTTTCTGCTTGTTTATTATTGGTGTATGGAAATGCGATTGTATTTTGTACATTTATTTTATACCCTGAGACTGTGTCAAAATCTTTTATTAGTGCTAGGACAGATTTGGGCAGATTCTCTTGGGGTTTTGAGATATAGAATCATGTCATCTGCAAAGAGGGATAACCTGATTTCCTCTTTTCCTATTTAGATGCCTGTGTTCACCTTCTCTTCTCTGATTGCTCTAGCTAGGACTTCTAAAACTATGTTGAACAGGAGGGGTGAAAGTGGGCATCCTTGTTTTGTTCCAGTTTTCAAGGGAAATGGTTTCAATTTCTGTCTGTTTAGCAGTATGCTGGCTGTGGGTTTCTTGTTGATGGCTCTTACTATTTTCAGGTATGTTCCATTTAAGTCCAGATATTCGAGGGTTTTTATCAAGAAGCAGTACTGAATTTTAACAAAAGGTTTTTCTGCATCTAATGATATAATTAAGTCATTTTTATTTTCACATTTGTTGATGTATTTAATTACATTTACGATCTTAGAAATGTTGAACCAGTCTTACATCTCAGAGATGAAGCCTACTTGGTCATGGTGGCTGATTTTTGATATGTGTTGTTGAATCCAGTTTGCAAGGATCTTGTTGAGAATTTTAGTATGTATGTTCATTAAAGATATTGGCCTGTAGTTCTCTCTCTTTGTTGGATCTTTACCTGGCTTGGGTATCAATGTGATGCTAGCTTCACAAAATGATTTGAGGAGAGATCCATATTTCTCAGTTGCCTGGAATACTTTCAATAGGATTGTATCAGTTCCTCCTTTTATGTATTGTCGAATTCTGCTGGAAAGCTATCTGGTCCAGGACACTTTTTTGGTGGTAGTTTTCTTATGACATAGTCAATTTCCTGGATTTTTATTGGTCTATTTAGGGTCTCAATTTCTTCTTGTTTCAACCTGGGGAGGTTGTGTGACGTCAGAATGTCCTCCATTTTCTGTAAGTTTTCAAGTTTGTTTCCATACAAGTGTACATAGTAATCTCTGATAATCTTTTTTATTTCTTCAGGGTCAGTTGTGACTTTATCTTTCATGTTTCTGATTGTGTTTATTTGGGCTTTTTCTCTCTTTTTCTTGGTCAGTCTAGCTAGGGACCATCAATCTTGTTTATCCTTTCAAAGAACCAGCTTTTTGTTTCACTGATTTTTTGTATTATCTTTTATCTTCTATGTCCCAGATTTGGGCTTTTATTTTGGTGATCTGGATTCTTCTGCTGAATTTAGGGTTTTGGTGTTCTTGCTTTTCCAGCTTTCTTAGGTGACATGTTAGTCTGTTAACTTGTGATATTTTCATTTTCTTCATGTGTGTTCATAGAGAGATGAATTACTCTCTTACTACTGCTTTCATGGCTTCCCAGAAGTTTGGTAAGATGTTTTTTCATTTTCTTTTGTTTCCAGGTATCTTTTAATCTGTGTTTTGATTTCCATGTTGACCCAGGAGTTGCTTAGCATCATGCTGATTAGTGTCCATGTCTGTGAGTTTTGGGGGAACTTTGTTGATGTTGATATTTATTTTTATTCCATTGTGGTCTGAGAAGGTGCATGACAGGATATCAATCTTGTGAAATTTGTTTATGCTTGATTTATGGCCAAGAATATGGTTGATCTTAGAGTACGTTCCATGTGGTGATGAGTAGAATGTATACTCTGTGGTCAATGGATGGAGTGTTCTATAGGTATCAATTTAGTTCATTTGGTCAAAAGACCGGATCTCCTTTTTTTTGTTGTTTTGATCTGTCTAGGGTTGTGAGTGGGGTATTTAAGTCCCTAGCTATGATAGTGTTTGAGTTAATATCTTTTTTAAGTTTGCCTAGAAGCTGCTTTATGAAAGTTGGTGCTCTTATGTTAGGTGCACATATGTTTAGGGTGGATATTTCTTGTTGATGGATTGAAACTTTTATCATTATATAGTGACCTTCTGTATCTCTTTTAATTTTTGATAACTTAAAGGGTAGTTTGTCTGATATTAAGATTGCAACTCCAGCTTTCTTTTGTTCTGTTCACCTGAAATTTTGTTTCCCATCCTCTTACTTTGAGTCTGTGAGTGTCCTTTCTGGTGAGATGAGTCTCCTGGAGACTGTATAAGGTTGTCTTATGGTATTTTATCCATTTTGACATTCTATGTCTTTTCAATGGTGCATTTAATCCATTCGCATTCAGGCTAATTATTGAAATATGAGAGTTTATCACTGTCATGAGATTCTTATAGAGTTGTTATTGTTCCTGTCTGTTCGTTGTCTTTCTTTTGATTTTTGGGTTGATTCACATGTGTTTTCAATCTTTTTTCCTGCACTCTTGTGAAGACCATTGTCATTCTGTTTTCCCTTTCTTCTCTGTTTAATACTTTCTTAAGTGTTTCTTGTAGAGCTGGTCTCGAGGCAGCATAAGTTCTCAAGGATTGAATGTCTGGTAAAAATTTTAATTCTCCTTCATTGATGAAGTTTAGCTTAGCCAGGTAGGTTATTCTTGGTTGACATTGTTTATCTTTGAGAACTTTGAAGATTGGGTTCCAAGCTCTCCTAGTCTGAAATGTTTCTGTAGATAAATCTGCTGCTGTTCTAATTGGTCTTCCCTGGTGCGTAGTCTGACCTTTTTCCCTTGCTGCCTTTATGATTTTTCTTTTATACCTATTTTGTTTACGCTAATTACTGTGTGTCTAAGAATTGGTGTTTTCATTTGTTGTCTTGCAGGGGTTCTCTGAATCTCTTCTGTTTGGATGGTAGCGTCACTGATAAGATGAGAGAAGTTTTCTTGAATAATTTCATGGAATATTTGTTCCAGGGTGGTCTCTGTCTCTCTTTCTGCCTCAGGAAATCCAATTACTCTTAGGTATGGCCTCTTGAAATAATCACTCACGTCTTGAAGGTTTTGTTCTGTTTTTTTTAAGCTTCTTTTCTATGTTTTTGACAGTTTGGTTTAGTTCTATATTTTGGTCCTCAAGCTCTGAGATTCTGTCTTCTATCTGGCTAATTCTGCTTTCCATGCTTATCAGTTTGCTATTTATTTCATTCACAGTATACTTTGCTGCTGTTTTCTCAGTTATCAACTCCTTCCTATTTTCCTCTTGTCTCCCCTCAATATGTTTTTATTTTATCTATTGATGTCTTGATATCTGGGTTTGTAGTTTGAGACCACACATTCTGGGGGCTCTTCAGTGTTTGCATTCTGAAGTCTGTTTTCTCGGTGTCTGACCTCCCAGGGTCTGTGTGAGACCCATATTCTTCTTTTGGTTTTTCTTCTTTTGGTTTTTCTTTCATTTGTGTAGATTTTCCTTCCTCCCACCTTCTCCCACCACCTTCTTTGGTGGGGTTGCTTTTACTTCTGTTTGCTCAGTCTCCTATTCTTCCTTATGTGGATCTTCTGGCTTTGTTCAATTCTGAAACTGGACTGTAGGTTAGGGCCTGTACTTTTTGCAGTTTAGAAGTTTAATTGAAGGCAGCTGTGATTCAAAATCTATTTGCAGATCCCAGTATCCACCAACAGTTGTATGGGCACTCTGGAACCCACTTTCCACTACCTTACAATCTATCCATGCAGTCAGGGTATAGGTTTGCTCCCTGGAAGCAGAATGAGGTAAGAAAAAGGAAAAGAATGGAAAAAGGAAGGAGAGGGGCAAGAGGAATGTGGAGAGAGTGTAAGAGGGAAAACAGGTGAACATACCAACTAACAAATGAAAAGAGACACAAAGACAGAAAAGACTAAAAAAAAAAAGCAACTAAAACGTATAGATAATCATACAGACACATAGTCCAACAAAAATCTGCCTGTTGATGTGCTCCTCCCATACACAATCAGGAAGTCTAAAAAATAGAGAAAAAAATCAGTAAAATTACAGAAACATAGCAAGTATGAAAACATTATCAAAAACAGAAAGAAAAAAACTAAAACTAAAAATAAACAAAAATGAGCAAAACAAACAAAGAATAAAAATAATAAAAAAAATAAAAACAAGGAACCAAACTCTCTTTGAGTTCATTCCTGTAAGTCCAATGTCCTTTCAGCTCTGAGCTCTAGCCCTTCCCCTCTGCTCTCAGAGAAGGCAGATAGGGTTGCTCACAGCTTGGTCAGATGCCCCAGACCTACTTGGAAGGAATGTGAATCAGATCTGGACTCAGCTGACTTGCTGCCTGTCAAGTCTGCCACTCAGATCTGACCTGTCTGTGTCCAATCCAGCATGGGAGAGGGGCTTTTGTCTCTTCCAGTTTGATGAGATTACCTTAGGTCCTAAGTTGGAGGCTGGGTGGAGCAGCGTGGAGCTGGTTGGGCAATGCAGATCTCTGCCTGGGGCTTAGGTCCCCAGCTGGAGACTGGGTGGAGTTGGGTGGGGTAATGCAGGTCTCTGTCTGGTCCTGGGACAGAGAAAATGGCTACAGGCGGCATCTCCTCATTGGGCATGAACCACCTCTCCAGCTCTACATGATCCTCTCTCTCCACTGATCAGATCCAGGGCTCCAGCTGATCTGCTATAACAGGTGATGGTGTGGGCCAGGTGTCAGGCAATGAGAATCAGCCAGATTTGGCAGCAGAGTCCTGTGAGCAGCAGATAATCTTGCGAGAGCACCCATGCTCCTGTTTCAGGGTAGTGGGGTTTTGCAGTCACCCTCACAGGGGGGTGCCGGGTGCATGAACCTGAGTCTTCCCTCAGATGGACTTTCACTCTCCCACCAGTGCACACTTACTCATGCAAAGAGTCTTTATGAACACTTGCCTTTGCAGAGACTCTCACAGTCCAACCTGTCTGGTCACCACCTTAAGCTCCGTTCCCAATACTCCTATTAAAACAGTTATAAGAAGCAAGGAGTTGGCCATATCTGTATATAATACTTTCAAGCAATTTTGGAAAACTAATGAATATAGTGACATTGACTGGTTGCTTTTAATAGTCAAAGAAATGTGTGAGCTCTGGGATTCAAATTCCACCTCAAGTGCTACATAAATAACATGTGTTTCTTTGTATGCCCCCAAAAGAAACCCTTAGCTTCTATAAATGCAGAGTTAAAATTTGTAAAAATCAAACACAAAATCTTATCTCACGACTGGCTGTATTAACAGCACAAGTAGAACTCCCAACTTTGCAAGGGAATCTAATGTGAAAATGAAGGCATTGATTGGAAAAAGATGGGATCCTGCAAGTTTAGATGGGGACATAGTCAAACACTCTGATGAAGCTTAAGACATTGTGTCTCTAAATTCTGATGAGCTTCTTTGCCTGTGAAAGAAGTCTCTTCAACCCCAGTGATAGTGCTGACAGTCTCCTAACTCCCAGTGCAGTTGGCCTATACTCTCACATTGGTATTGACCTTTTTGTCTCTCTGAGATTAACCCTTCATTGCTTGAAGAAACTTGAATAACTGTAATGGCCTTCCCAAAGGCAGTTACCATGCAAGGCAATGCTGATTCTTCTCTGAACTTACTTCCATGTTCTCTCTTTTCTTTTCCACCTGTAACTGGACTCAGAGTCTAGTTAGCTTCTGAAGATGAGATACAATATGTGACCATGAGAAAGTATGTTACAGTCCAGAAGAACTCCAGAAGAACATAAGTTTCCAGTGTATTGGAATATGCCTGGGAATGGTCACTAATGGTATGGGGAAATGGTAAAAGAAACCTAAAGTTGGATCCTCTCAAAAGTAGACAGTTTTCAAAGGCAGACATGCAAGTGGCTAACAAACATATGAAAAATGCTCAGCATCATTAATCATCAAAGAGATTCCTACTCAATTTTACTTGATCTATGTAAGCAGAAAAATTCTAAATCAAACGAACAAAAGTCTAAATCATACAAAATAGTCAGAGCCCCTCAATCAATTCTCAGACTTGAGTCAATTTAGATGAAGAGCCCCATAGAGTGTAGTGGAGGCTCGATCTTTTTGTAGAAAGAGCCTGATGTTGACATATCCATTCTGAGATGAAGAATAAGTTGTAGCATCTGGCCCCTTCTCTAACATAGAAATAGGCATAATTCCTAGTGGACCTCTAAATTTTGGACATACCATATTTCTCATTTGTGCATGCTATTCTAACCCTAATGCTAAGTGATCTGAAACCTGCTAATTTTGAGTGGAGCTCAAAATAAGAGAAGGTTCTGTAACAGATAGAGGCTGCTGTACAAATTATTCTGCCACTCAGATCATTCAGATCCAATGATATCTGAAGTGTCAGTGGCAGATAGGAATGCTTTTTGGTGCCTCTGACAGACCCCTATAGGTGAATGATATAACAGGCCCTTATGATTTAGAGCAAAGCCTTCTCATCCTGTGTAAATAATTACTCTTTTAATAAAGAGCTCTTGGCCTGCTGCTGAGCCTTAATAGATACTGAAACTTAACCGTGGGCCACCAAATTATCATGCAACTTGAATTGCCCACTATGAACTAGGTGTTACTTGACTCACAAAGCAATATGATTGAGTTTGCAAAACAATACTCTATCACTAAATGAAAGTGGTGTGAAGATACAGCATTCTTCTCCCAGGTCTGTCTCTCAAAAAATCTGCTATTGAGGCACAAGTAAGTTACAGGAAAAAGTAGTTAAATTTCCCGTGGTCTGCCCTCTGGCTACACTGACTTCTCTAGTCCAAATTGCACCTATGGCTTTATGACAGAGGAAGAGAATATTCAGGTCTGATTTACAGATGGTTCTGATGACACACAGGCATCACTTGCATATGGACAGTTGAAACACTACAGCTCCTTTTTGGGACATTCCTAAAGTACAGAGGTAAAGGGAAATCCTCGCAAGTGGGCACAGCTTTGAGAAGTGCACCCGGCTATTCACTGTTTGACAGAGAAATGGCCAGATGTGAAATTGTATACTGATCCATGAACTGTGTCCAGTGGTTTGGCTCAATTGTCAGGCACCTGGAAGAAACATGATTGAAAAATTGGTGAAATGAAAATTAGGAGAAGAGGTATATGGATTGACATCTCTGAATGAGCAAAATCATGAAGATATTTGTGTCTCATATAAATCCTTACCTAAAGGAACTTCAGCAGTGGAGCATGTTAATAATAAAGTAGATACGATAATCTGTTCTGTGGAGACCTGTCAGTCTGTTTTCTCCAGGGACCTCTGTCATTGCTCAGTGGGCTCATAAACAAGTAGCCATTATGGTAGAACTGGACATTGTGCATGACTCAGTGACAGATGTTTCACTCATCAAGGCTTACCTTGCTACAGTCACTGATTAGTGTCCAATCTGCCAGAAGCAGAAACCAACATTGGGTCTTCAGTGTTGCACCATTCTCCAGGGTGATTAGCCTGATAGCAGGTTGCCTATTGTACAACTTCTACCATGGAAGAAGCAACATTTTTTTTCTTACTAGAACAGACTTTGGATAAGATTTTTCCTTGTCTTCATGCAATGTTTTTGCTATCATCTATGGGCCTACAGAGTGTTCTACCATCAAGGTATTCTACACAGCATTGCTTCTGGTCAAGGAACTCACATCATACCAAAGAATTGTGGCAATGGACCCATGTTCATGGAATACATTGGTTTTACCATGTGACTCAGCTGGCTTGATAGAATAAGAGAATGATCTTTTAAGCTCTCAGTTATAGTGACAGCTTGGTGGCAGTGCCTTGTAGGGCTGGGGCTAGATTCTCAAGGAATACATGTGTCCTCTGAATCAGTTCTAATATATGGTGCTGTTTCTCTCATAGCCAAGATTAATGTGTCCAGAAATCAAAAAGTGAATATTGCACCACTTACTATTACCCCTAGTGTGGTATTAGTAAATTTTACTTCTTGTTTTGATGACCTTATGCTTTGCTGGCCTATGGGTCATAGATCCAGAGGGAAAAACGTTTCCTTTAGCAGCCACAAAAGCAATTTTTCTGCATTGGAGGCTAAAACTGCCACCTGACCACTTTGGGATGCTCTTGTATTTGAATTAACAGACAAAGACAGGAGTTCCTGTGCCCACTGTAGTGATTTATTGTCATTACCAACGGAGAATTGTTAGTTCTTTGAGAGACAGACCTGGAGAACAATGCTGTGTCTTCACACTGCTTCCATTTAGTTATAGAATATTGTTGTGCATACCTAACCGTATAGCTTTGTGAGTCAGATAACACCTAGTTCATTGAACTCCTATTCCACAATGGAGGGAATGGGAATTATGTCTAAAGTACGGGCAATTCCTTAGAGTGTCTTGTAGTATTACCATGCCTTGTGAGTGAGGTAAATAAAAAACTATAACTCAATCTAAGTAGGACTACTGATGACCTGCACTCTTCAGAATTGTAGGTTTGGATCACCCCACCTTCCACAGGGAGTGACTCCTCAACCAGTATATGTGAGGTACTTGCTGAAGGCAAAGAGAATATAGAGTAGGCAGTTATAAATACCAACTCTTTTACATACACACATATTCACATACATATGTATATATATATAGACAGAGACTACATATGTAGGAATATATATATACATATCCATATATATATCCATATATATATATATATCCATATATATATATGTTTTATTTTCCTTCCTCTCTTATTCTTTTATCATGTAACATAAGATATGTTGACTTCATAACACAGTGTTTAAGTATTGCTAATTTTACACCCTAGTATTTAAGTTGTGAGATATTACAAAGAAGAATTAACATGACTAAATAATTTTGCCTCCTTTTCTGAGAAAGAGTTAGTACATTTTTGGTTATAGGCAGAATAATAACATTATGCTAGGCAGAATTATGACCTTTCTATTGCATTTATTTGAAGAATAAGTATCAATGAAGAGGATGCATATGAGTACCATGTTGATGTGAACAAATTTTCCAAAGTTAATTTTTTGATCAATTTGGCTGGATCTGGGGTGATCAAACATATGGTTACACATTGTTTCTGAATGCGTTTGTAAAGAAGTTTTTAGGATGAGATTAGCATTTAAATGGGTGGACTCAGTGAGGTAGATTGACCTCCCATATGTGGGTAGAAATCATTCAATTAACTGAGGATCTGAATAGAACAACAACAACAACAAAGATGAATTCACTCCTTTTATTTCTGCTCCACTGTTGATCTGAGACATCTCATCTCATCTTTAATTGTCATTGGACTAACATTTACACAATAAATTTCCCTGGTTCCCAGGCCTTCACATTCAAATTGAATTATTCCATTGCCCTTTTAAGGTCTCTAACTTTTAGCAAATCATGGGAATTCTCAGTCTTCATAATTATGTTAACCAATTCCTCATAACAAATACCATCTCAACTTCATGTTGTTTTAGAAATTGGTGATACATAAAAACACAAGAACAAAAAGTTTTATAGACCTCATACTTTATTAGGAGAAAAAATAAATAAAACATAAGCCATTGGATATAATATATATGAGATTATGTTAGATCTGCGGAAGAAAAAAGCACAATAAGGAACTAAAGGGTGAAGGGTATTGTAGATAGTTTAGAATAGCTCTGTAGAGAAGAACTTACTGGCAAGTTGTTTGGAGAAAAATTGATGGTGCTTTCTGAAGAATTGTTAGTAAGTCCAGTGTACAGTAAATCTGTGAGAAAACTATTATAGAAAAAGAGAACAAGTATATAAAAAGTGATTAAGAGGAACACATAAAATAGTTTGAGGACTAGTAAAGACAAAATTTTAGGTGGAGAAGTGTTAACAATAGTGTATAAGGAGAAAAAGGCAAATAGTTAACAATTAGAAAAATTACGTTGAGATGTAGAAGTCAATATAAGACTTCAAAATTTTATTATTAATTAGAGGGAAAGTCACTGACGGGTTTTAAGAACAGAAACAACAAGATTTGACTCATGTTTTCAAAAGTTTTTCAAGATCAATTTGGGAAATATTTTGTGAAGCAAGACTGAATATATGAGATATTAATATTGCAAACTTTCACATGAGTTATAAAGGCTGCCTGCACTGATGTGGTTATACTACCAGTGGTGAGAAAATTGAATTACAGATACTGTATTAAGGTGAAACTTGCAGGCTTTCCTGATGAAATGAAAGTGAAGGGAAGAAACATGAAAGATGGTCTAAGTGTTTTGCTCTAAGTGGAAAATGGGAGTTGTTGTTCTATGATATGGATAAGGCTGGAGAAAACCAAGTTTTAAAGTGAAGAAATCAAGAGCCGGGTTTTGAACAGGTTAAATGAGAGGTGCCTTTTAGCCTTCCCTGTGTGAACCAAATACTTGGATACAAAAATCAAGTTCCAGAGAGAGGAAAGAAGTAGATGTGAACTTGGAATCATTAGAATTGAAATACTGTTGAAAAGCCGGGCTCGGTGGCTCAGCCTGTAATCCCGTGCGTTTGGGAGGATGAGGTGAGTGAATTGCCTGAGCCCGCGGGAGCAAGATCTCATCTCTACAATAAATCAAAAAATTAGCCGGGCATGGTAGTGCATGCCTGTAATTCCGGCTACTCGGAAGTCAGTGGAAGGATCGCCGGCCCCAGCACGTCGAGACTGCGGTGGCCGGGAGCAGTCACTGCACTCCAGTCTGGGTGATTGAGTGAGACTCCAACTCAAAAAAAAAACAAAAACAAGAAATACTGTTGAAAAACATATGCTTGGGTAAAATCATATAAAAAGGAATACAGATTAAAAATAAATAGTCTTAGACGAAGCCACAGCAGTCTCTGGAGCCAAAAGCAATTTTTCCCAAATGATCACGAGGATGAGGTTCTATGTAGTGTGTGTGTGTGTGTGTGTGTGTGTGTGTGTGTGTGTGTGTGTGTGTGTGTGTGTGTGTGTGTGTGTAGTTGAAGGGGTGTGGACTGTGTGAGGACTGAGATTTGTAGTATTTAGTTTTCTCCAAATAACAAAGACTAGCCGTTTTGGTTCTGCCCATAATATAGTACCCTTTATAATGCTTCCTTTTTGAATGATAGGCTTTGTTAAATACATTTTTGCATGACTTCTTGTTAAAATTCAATTCTTCTTTTCTTTCTAGGAAGTTCAGAATATCTCCTGCATTAAGCTCTCAGATAACAATCCCATTGTTACAAACACTATACTGCTAATGTTTGTTTTTGCCCCTCATAAAGTGTCATCACTTCAGACAACTATTCTGTGCTAATTATTTCTGAGAACTGCAATTGCATGCACCGTTTCTCTGCATTTTTATACACCTCAGATTGATCTTTGGTAACTTTGACAGCCCTTCCGCACATTTATTGGTTTGAGGTTACTAATCACTCACAGTTTTAGAGAAATTAGTATGCAAATCTGTTACTTATTATGTTGGTGCTCTGAGGTAATTTTAATAATCTGCAATTTCTGGTAGAAAGAACTTAAACTCTCAATGCTGAATAAATCTGAGAATGAAAATAAATTGTTTCCTGATTTATAATAAAATTATTTATTTTTCTTTATCCTTTCTGGGCATGGCTGTCCTTTCTTTCTATTGCTACTCCAGTAATAAAGAAAAATTATTAACTTAGGTTGACCTTAACAACAGCTTTTAAAAGTGTACAACTTACTTAAATTATCTTTCATCTGACCTTTACTAGACTTGGTTAAGATGCATTATTTTGGTTCATTCTGTAGAACTGTTTTAATCTTTGGATGGCCTTGTAATTCCTTATATAATTTTTCAAGAGTAACATTGTTAATAATCTGCTAAGCGCATATTTAAGAATGTATTTCTTCCCATTGATTAGTATATTTTCATGATAATTTGTAGAGACATTGAGATGAATGATTCAGAGATCCAAGACACAACCGGTAGTGCATTTCTTGACAATTATTTTATGTCTCAAGTTGTAAAAGGCACAGAGCTAACATGTTTTTCCCCACATAACAAGTAGCAGGTTTTGGAAAACATCTCTGATTATAGAGCATCTTCCTTGTAATAAGTGAAAACATAAAGACAAATCAGGGAGAGGCATACATTTTCTCCTAGGTGAAAAAGAATTATGACAACTATCAGACATCAGGAGAATTAAGCTTTTGACATCTTAGTGTAATAAGCCATGAAATAATATATATTGGATTTTCTTTTTTAGCTAACTACTCAAA